>PVIH01011700.1:0-67701 GCA_004025045.1 Sigmodon hispidus | reverse complement strand
TGCGGAAACCATTAGACAGAGAAGAAGCTGCAGAGATGCGCTTATTACTCACGGCCACCGACGGAGGAAAACCGGAGTTGACTGGCACTGTTCAGTTACTCATCACAGTTCTGGATGTTAATGATAATGCTCCAGTTTTTGACAGATCTCTCTATACCGTAAAATTACCAGAGAACGCCCCAAACGGGACGTTGGTAATTAAAGTCAATGCCTCAGATTTAGATGAAGGCGTGAATGGGGACGTTATGTACTCATTTTCTAGTGATATTTCTCCAGATATAAAATCCAAGTTTCACATGGACGCTGTGAGTGGAGAAATTACAGTTATAGGAGTTATTGATTTTGAAGAGAGTAGAGCCTACAAGATTCCATTAGAGGCACGTGATAAAGGCTTTCCAACACTGATTGGTCACTGTACAGTTCTTGTCGAAGTTGTGGATGCTAATGACAATGCTCCACAGCTGACTGTTAAAACGCTCTTGCTCCCTGTTAAAGAAGACGCACAGCTGGGGAAAGTTATCGCCTTGATCAGTGTGACTGATCTAGACTCAGGTGCCAATGGGCGAGTGACCTGCTCCCTGACCCCTCAAGTTCCTTTCAAGCTCGTGTCCACTTTCAAAAATTACTATTCGCTTGTGCTGGACAGTGCCCTGGACAGAGAGACGATAGCTAACTATGATGTGATTGTGACCGCTCGGGACAGCGGCTCGCCCTCACTCTGGGCCACTGCCAGCGTGTCCGTGGAGGTGGCTGACGTGAACGACAACGCGCCCACGTTCTCGCAGCCCGAATACACGGTGTTCGTGAAGGAGAACAACCCGCCTGGCGCGCACATCTTCACGGTGTCAGCCATGGACGCAGACGCTCAGGAGAACGCGCTGGTGTCCTACTCGCTGGTGGAGAGGCGGGTGGGCGAGCGCTTGCTGTCGAGTTATGTGTCTGTGCACGCCGAGAGCGGCAAGGTGTTCGCGCTGCAGCCTCTGGACCATGAGGAGCTGGAGCTGCTGCAGTTCCAGGTGATGGCGCGGGATGCTGGTGTGCCTGCCCTGGGCAGCAATGTGACTCTGCAGGTGTTTGTGCTGGATGAGAATGACAACGTGCCAATGTTGCTTGGGTCTGGGACGGGTGGTGCAATTGAAGTGTTCAATCAATTGTTGCCCAGGTCTGTGGATCCTGGTCACGTGGTGGCAAAGGTGCGTGCTATAGATGCAGATTCTGGCTACAATGCTTGGCTGTCTTACGAGCTGCATTCGTGGCCAGGCAGTACACGCAGTCCATTTCGTGTAGGCCTATACACCGGAGAGATCAGCACCACAAGGGCCCTGGATGAGACAGATGAAACTAGACAGCGCCTGCTGGTGCTGGTGAAGGACCACGGTGAGCCTCAGCTGACTGCCACAGTGACCGTGTTGGTGTCTCTAGTGGAAAATGGCCAGGCACCAAAGGCCTCATCGCGGTCCTTTGTAGGAGCTACTGTACAAGAATCATCTTTAGTAGATGTCAACGTCTACCTTATCATCGCTATCTGTGCGGTGTCCAGCCTGTTGGTGCTCACATTGCTGACATACATCGCACTGCGGTGCTCGGCGGCGCCTACAGGGGGCGAATGTGCTCCAGGGAAGCCTGTGCTAGTGTGCTCCAGCGAGGTGGGAACCTGGTCATATTCACAGCAGAGGCGGCAGAGGGTGTGCTCTGGAGAGGGTCCGCCCAAGACTGACCTCATGGCCTTCAGCCCAGGTCTACCTCCATGTCCTGCATCTGCAGATGTATCTGGGGAACCAACTGTTTCTTTGGACTCCTATGAAAAGGTAAGTTGTTGTAGAATTGCATTTCTTCATGTAATTATTTTTTTTGAAAGAATTTCTTACTCCGTTGGTGTATTTGAATACTGTTTTTGTTCTCTACAATTCTACCAGAGTTTTTTCTTTTTTTTAAAAAAAATGCTGATATCTAAATTAGGACAAATCCTCTGTTTGCTTTGCACAGCTCTGTTAGAAGAATTATCTGTACTTCAATTAACTGTTGACATCGTTTTAGTTAAAAACCATAATGCATGAATTAAATTGCTAATGCTGAGCTTTTATAATGTTTGAAAACTATTTGTTGTGAAAAAATAACCCCCTCAATCCCAATCAAACAACTAGCCAACCACCACCACCAGAACAATTCACAATTGCTCAGTAGTCAATGGGGTAACATGCATATAAAATTTTAGCTGTTCTCTGGATGAGGACACATAACTACTGGAGTCATAGAAAACCAGTTCTTTACTGAGAATCCTAATTCTAGGCTGGGTGTGGTGGTGCACACCTTTATTCCTAGCACAGAGGCAGAGGCAGGTGTATCTTTGTGAAGCTGAGAGCAGCCTGGTTTACATAGTGAGTTTCAGGATAGTCAGGACTACGTAGAGAGATGAAACAAAAACAGACAACCACCCCCAAATCAGATATTTAATTCTATCAAAAGGTATAAATATTTCATTACTCATTTCAATAAATATAAAAAATCCCCAATTTCTTATAATGTAAATGATAGAAAAATATTTACTAACAATGATTTTATAATGTTTAAAATTTTTGGACTATTTTTCTTATGACATTTAAGAAAACATTCTCTTTCAGCAGTTAATAGTTTCTTTCTTCAGAAAATGATTTTTAAATTAACTTATTCTGGCTTAGTGATTAAATATTTGGGATTTAAAGATTTGATCTTTTAAATTCTCTTGTAATTATTAGTTTGAAAATTAAAAAAATCTTTCCTCTAATGGATGAGAATTTACTTTTCTCTGCTCATTCCACAAGACAAGAATCTGAACATATCTTCAATGTTCTTCCACACTATATTTGACACTTTGAAACTATAATTTGTGAGTTTCACATGGTGGTTCTATTACTGTACCTCTACCTTAAGCCTCTTTTTAATTTTCTCATTTGCTTTGGACAAACTAAAATTCAGATGGGACTGGAATAATGGCACTTCATTTATGGTTTTATAATTTTATCTTAGATTGAGTGAAGTTGATATAGAGGCAAAACAACCATAGATTGTTTTTATCACCGTTCTGTTTTTAATTTCTCCTTATGCCTTCAGTATTACTTCTCTAAATTCCTTTTGCTTATGTTTCCTCATGTATCCAAAGATAAACAAATCTCACAGGTAACTTTACAAGTTAATTTTTATATGATGGTAGCCTATAAGCTGGGAGATAATGTGGATTGCTGTAAAAGGCTAACTTGCCAGTTACTTTAATGAGAAGGGATGCATTTTATAGTTACCAAGAACAGATGAAGTGCTATAAGTTTTAGCCTAAAAGAATTGTTGTGGATGTAAATGGCACTGATTTCTCCCCTCAGTCTATACTATGTATTCAAACACTTGAACCTTCAGGGAGTGGAGACACGCATCTTCAATCCCAGCACTTTGGGCACAGAGGCAGGTAGATCTCTGTGAGTTGAGGTGAACCTGGTTTACTATTGAGTTCAATGATAGCCAGAAGTATGTAAAGAGACTCTGTCTCAACTCTTCCTCCAAAAAAGCAAAAGAAACAAAACAAAAAGCAAATACTTAAACTCATGCCCAAAGGGTTCGTGGAATGTGAAAAACAACTTCAAATAGAAACATTTAAAAGGATAAGTCTGGATTCAAGGTAAGTTGTGTTGATGGGCATACATTTGACAACATATTTCTGAATTTCTACCCATATTTCTGAAAAGAGGAAAGAAATGCATTTCTTGTAGCAAACTCTAAAGACACTAGTCATGAATTTTTCAGTTACTTTATTCAAAAATGTGTCTTTAGTTAATGTAAGGTGTAATAAAATGAAATGTCTTCCCATGCAACCAATTTTCATTTTCTAAAATACAAGAACTACCCATTTCAGCCAGTGTACTAGCCAGAGTTCAGCCATTGAGGAACAACAGTTTTTCATAGGAAATACTTTTTTTTCTCCTAAGGAGCTAGATTTTGTCATAAGCATGATAAAAACAAATGTGTTGGGGTCTAAGAATAGTTTGTACTTATGAGGTACTCATTTTCCTAAGGAAGTAACACAGCCTTTAATATGCTATAATTTACACATTGTCTTCCTACTATTGAGACAATATTATGAAGGTGGGAAATGGCACATGGATAGTTTCCATGGATGGGAAACCCAGGTATCGTGGTTATTAGGAACACATGTAAGAATGTAAGTGGAAAAATGGCCGATCCTGAAACTGGCAATCTCTACATCCTAATGCTGACTTTGGAGTCACAAGCATCTAATCAGTGTCTTGAAACTGCCATCTTGGCCTACACAATGGGAAAAGATTTTCACCAATCCTACAAGTGATAGAGGACTGATCTCTAAAATATATAGAGAACTCAAGAAACTGGATCACAAAGCCTTAAATAATCCAATTAAAAGTGGGGTTCAGAATTAAAAAGGAAATTCTCAGCAGAAGAATTACAAATGGCTGAAAGGCAACTGAAAAAGTGCTCAATATCTTTAGCTATCAGAGAAATGCAGATCAAAACAACTTTGAGATACCACCTTACACCTGTCAGAATGGCTAAGTTTAAAGACACAGATGACAGCCTATGCTGGAGAGGGTGCTGAGCAAGGGGAACACTCCTCCATTGTTGGTGGGAGTGTCAGCTTGTTCAGCCACTCTGGAATGCAGTATGGCGATTTCTCAGAAAACTGGGAATTAATCTCCCCAAGGATCCAGCAATACCACTATTGTGCATATACCCTAAAGATGCACATTCTCACCCCAAAAACATTAGCTCAACTTTGTTCATAGCAACATTATTTGTAATAGCAAGAACCTGGAAACAACCCTCAACTGAAGAGTGGATTAACAAACTGTGGTATATCTACACAATACTACTCAACAGTAAGAAAAAATCATATCCTAAAATTGACAGGCAAATGGATGGATTTGGAGAATATTCTCCTGATTAAGGTATCACAAACCCAGAAAGACAAGCAGGGGATGTACTCACTCAGAAGTGGACTTTAAATAAAAAGTAAAGCATGCCCAAGCTGCAAACCTCTGAACAGCTTGGGATCTGAAACACCTTGGACTGGCACCTTGGAGCCCGTTCCCTTCAGAGAAACACCTGACCCAGTCTTGATGTTGGGATGAGGAAAGCGGATCTGCCTAGAGTGGATGCTGAACTAAGCCACCTTGGGACCTCCTACCCTTGCTGTGGAAGAAATAAGGAGATTGGGAGAAGAGAGAGTAACTGGAAGGAGCGGGAGGGGGAAGGGAGTTTGAACAAGGTGATACATGGATAAAAAATGAGACTTTAGTCAAAAATAAATAAAAATCAAAAAAAGGAAAAAAAAGAAATTGCTGTTTTAACAAAATTTACTTAACTTTAAGAAAATGTCCAAAACAATTCAATTGAGTATTACAACTGTTGTGCAATAAAATATCCGTCCTCTTATTATTCTATGACTCTTGAGTGTATGTTAAAATTTAACTAACAAATTATCATGTAATCAATAAAGGAATTACTTTTTGTGGTTTCACATTGAAGAAAAAGTTGCACTATAGATCCACATGAAATATTAATACGTGTTAAAGAAATATGATATTAATTACTAAGTATGCATTGAGATAATTATCCACAGAAACAAATCAAAGATGTGAATTAAAGAAAAATTGCGCTCATAAAAGTATACTTACACATTTAGCCACTGGATGTCGCTGCCGTCCACAAAATATGTAGCTTTTTAGAACAAAGACATACTTCACTGTTTCTCCAGGGTTAGAAATAGCTACATTCCGGTATCTACGCGTCTCATTTTTTTTTTTTTTTAATGAGGCTAGGAAATCTACCGAAAGATATTAGAACCTGTGTGCATTCCAAATTGCATATTCATGGAGTTTTAAAACAGAAGAATGGTTCTGCAGTGATGTCCTGGTGCCTGAGCCATGGAGCTTGGCGTCTGCTGCTTTGGCTTCTGTTCCTCGCAGCCTGGGAGGCAGGGAGCGGCCAGCTCCACTACTCCGTCCCCGAGGAGGCCAAGCACGGCACCTTCGTGGGCCGCATCGCTCAGGACCTGGGGCTGGAGCTGGCGGAGCTGGTGCCCCGCCTGTTCAGGGTGGCGTCCAAGGACCGCGGGGACCTTCTGGAGGTAAATCTGCAGAATGGCATTTTGTTTGTGAATTCTCGGATCGACCGGGAGGAGCTGTGCGGGCGGAGCGTGGAGTGTAGCATCCACCTGGAGGTGATCGTGGACCGGCCGCTGCAGGTTTTCCACGTGGAGGTGGAGGTGAGGGACATTAACGACAACCCTCCTATGTTCTCTGCAGCAGAACAAACGATCTTAGTACCTGAATCTAGACTGCCTGATTCTCGATTTCCACTAGAAGGCGCATCTGATGCAGACGTTGGCCAGAATGCGGTGCTTACTTACCAACTTAGTTCAAACGAATTTTTTATTCTTGATATTGTAAACAAAAACGGCAAAGGCGAGTTCCCAGTGCTTGTTCTTCGAAAACTGATAGATCGGGAAGAAAATCATCAGCTAAAGTTGTTACTGACAGCAACAGATGGAGGCAAACCAGAGTTTACGGGATCAGTTTCTCTGCTGATCCAGGTGTTGGATGCTAATGATAATGCGCCTGTGTTTGACAGATCTGTTTACGAAGTTAAGATGTCTGAGAATCAAGAGAATCAGACATTAGCAATACGGCTAAATGCTACTGATATAGACGAAGGAATAAATAAGGAAGTGGAGTACTCATTTAGCTCTTTGACCCCATCTAGAATAAGAAAGAAATTTCTTATAAATGAAAAAACTGGAGAGATAATAGTAAATGGTGCTATTGACTTTGAGGATGGGAACAATTATGAAATTCATGTGGATGCTACCGATAAAGGACATCCACCTCTGGTTGCTCACTGCACTGTACTCGTGGAAATTCTGGATGAAAATGACAACGCACCAGAAATAGTCCTTACTTCTTTGTCTCTCCCGGTGAAAGAAGATGCTCTTTTGGGTACTGTAATCGCCCTGATCAGCGTGTCAGACCAAGACTCTGGAGTCAACGGGCAGGTAACCTGCTCACTGACCCCTAACGTCCCTTTCAAGCTGGTGTCTACCTTCAAGAATTACTATTCACTCGTGCTGGACAGTGCCCTGGACCGAGAGACTGTAGCTAACTATGACATGATTGTGACTGCCCGGGATGGCGGAACGCCCTCACTGTGGGCCACTGCCAGCGTGTCCGTGGAGGTGGCTGACGTGAACGACAACGCGCCCACGTTCGCGCAGCCCGAATACACGGTGTTCGTGAAGGAGAACAACCCGCCTGGCGCGCACATCTTCACCGTGTCAGCCATGGACGCAGATGCGCAGGAGAACGCACTGGTGTCCTACTCGCTGGTGGAGAGGCGGATGGGCGAGCGCTTGCTGTCGAGTTATGTGTCTGTGCACGCCGAGAGCGGCAAGGTGTTCGCGCTGCAGCCTCTGGACCATGAGGAACTGGAACTGCTGCAGTTCCAGGTGAGTGCGCGGGATGCTGGTGTGCCTGCCCTGGGCAGCAATGTGACTCTGCAGGTGTTTGTGCTGGATGAGAATGACAATGCACCCTCGCTGCTGGGGCCTCAGACAGTTGGACCTGTTGGCGAATTTAGCCAACTTGTGTCCCGGTCGGTGGGTGCTGGATACGTGGTGTCAAAAGTTCGTGCGGTGGATGCAGACTCTGGTTACAATGCATGGCTTTCTTACGAGCTTCAACCCGCTGTGGGCATGCGCAGTCCTTTCCGTGTGGGTTTGTACACGGGTGAAATAAGCACGACACGCGCCCTGGATGAAGCTGATGCGCCACGCCAGCAGCTATTGGTGTTGGTGAAGGATCATGGCGAGCCTGTGTTAACTGCCACTGCCACCGTTCTGGTGTCTCTGGTGGAGAGCGGCCAGGTGCAGAAAGCTTCTTCCCAGGGGATATCCAACTACTCTGATAAGGAGGTGTCGCTATTGGATGTCAATGTGTACTTGATCATCGCCATCTGTGCGGTGTCCAGCCTGTTGGTGCTCACGCTGCTTCTGTACACCGCACTGCGCTGCTCCACAGAGCCTATGCAGGGCGGGTGCGGGCTTGGAAAGCCTATGCTAGTCTGCTCCAGCGCGGTGGGAACCTGGTCATACTCTCAGCAGAGACAGCAACGTGTGTGCTCTGGAGAGGGTCTGCCCAAGACTGACCTCATGGCATTCAGCCCCAGTCTTACACCCTGCCCTGTGGTCGATGCAGGAGTAGAAAATCATCCTGTTGGAGGAGACGTCTCAGGGAAGGTGGGTTATTACTTTTTTATTTTCTATTTTGCTTGATGATATGGATTTTCTCTCATTTTGTTCTTTGACAAATAAAAGAACCAGACTGTATTTTGTCTGAGTACCACTATGCACAGGTATTTCTAAAAATGCTTTTGAATATAATTTATTGCAGAAGTTTGTCTTATGATGTTCATCTATGTATGCAGTGTACAACCTTCTGCATGAAATGTGTAATTTTAATAACTATCATAAACACATAAGCTTTCCAAAACAGAGCTTTTGTGTTTAGGATGCAGTAATTTTTATTTTAATATGCTTTCTTCATGTATACACGTTTGTAAGCTTAATAATTTCATTTTCAAGTTAAAAGAGTTTTTTTTTTTTCTCAGTTTTTAAAGACTCAGTTTGTCTTTTAAAGCCCTGGCTGTTCTTGAACTCACTTTATAGACCAGGCTGGCCTTGAACTCAGAGATCCTTGTGCCTCAGCCTCTCAAGTGCTGGAATTAAAGGCATTTACCATCACCCCTAGCTCCAGTTATATTTTGTTTTGATCCAATTACATCAATAAAATATTACACTGGTTCATGTTTCCCCCTTTTAGTGAGAATGTTTAGCATTTTATTTTGCTCCTCATGTATATCTTAGAACATTACTCTATATTCAGTGACTATACTTGTTTTTCTATATCACAGCAAGCTAGAGTGCCTGTTCAGTGGTAACATTTTCTTATTTCATATTTTTCTTTAATAGTGACCCTTTTCTAGTATGTATTATTCACATTTATTTTAGAATAATGATGTTTGTAGTTATTGACATATTTTTATTTAACAACCCTTCACAATATTTCTATTATTAGAAAAGCCCAAGCAACTTGTGATAATCAAATATTAGCTCATTAACTTTGAGGAGTTTGTTATGAAGGGAGTAGAAACCCTCTGCAATTTATTAAAAGCTTTACCTTACCAAGTTTGGTGGTGCACATCATTAATCCCAGTACTCAGGAGACAGAGGCAAAGCAGATTTTATTGAGTGTGACACTATCCTAATTTACAAAATGAGTTCTAGGACAGGCAGAGCAAATAGTGAGGTTCTTTCTAAAAACAAAAACAAAAGCAAACCCAAACAAACCAAGCCTCATGAACCAAATAACTACGGTATTCTTGGATCTTCCATTGGTAGACAATCATGTTGCACTAGGTGGACCACAGTCCTTAAACCATTTTAATAAATGTTCTATAAGTCTGTTCCTCCAGAGAACCTGGACTAATAGATGTGGTGACAAAATACCCTATCAGTTATGCTTTACTGAAACTATTTATCTGATAATCCATGTTTTCAGTTTTCAAATTAATCTCAGCATCACCAAAACAACTAATGTCTATCATTTCAGTTCTCATCCTTAACAATTTCTTGTACTTTCACATTTGCTAAAAATTGTTATGCAGTCTATGTCTAACAAATATATTACAGCAAAAGTTGACATTATTAGGTAAGTTTGACAGCGCAAAAATGCAAACACAATATTGCCTTCAATTGTCATCTTTACATCACTGATCTTAATGCCAGCCTTTAGAAATTAGTGATGATAAATGCATGTTAAGTTAAAAATTTATTGGCCATCATATCAAATACACTTAGGAAATATATGCCTTAGACTTGAAATCATATCAAAATCTTCTATTTTTCCTTTAGTCAGAGCTCATGTTAATCTTGTCTCAGTTGTGCATGTCTTCAAATATACTAATTTAAACTACTATAATTCAAGTATTGTAATATTAAATTTAAGAGGTATCTTAACCATCATAATGAAGATATCCTGGTTTGATCTCTAATTTTTAATTCTATTTTGTGTTTTTGAGGCAGTCTCACAATAGCCCAGGCTGGACTAAAATGACTATGTAATCTAGGCTGGCTACAGAGTCAGATAAGCTTCCTGCCTCAGCCTCTCAAGTGTCAAGATTACAGGCATGACCACATGGCTTGTCTGCCAGATTTAAAGAGAGGACCTCTCTGTCTCTGTTTCTCCCGGTCTCTTCTGTGTTTCTCATGTCTCTCTCTTTCCTTGCCAATATCTGTGTATATATGTATAATAGTAGATATCTTTACTTCTCTATTTATTTGACATTTCTAATAGATGTAAACATACTGAGTTATTTTGTATTTTTCAGATTTGTGACTTTATTATTATTTTTCATTCATCTATTTTCATGTGACCAAGTTTTTACAAGACCATTTGTGATTAAACTCAGAACAATGTCCAGAGTATACAACCCCCCAAAATGCAGCTAACAGATTAGTAAAATAAATATTTAGCTAAGTCTTTTCCTTTTCTATTAAGTATCTATTAGGATTTCTCCCTATGAAACTCAAATTGTGTCTTTTCAATAATATTTCTTTCTTTTATTCTCTCTCTGTACTTTCCCCAGTCTCCTCTCACACTGTCTTGATATAACCCCAAATTCTCAATCCCTTTGCCTGTTGAATGCAGGGATCTGGAACATGCACCATCACGTGTGGCTTGATATATTTAAGATAAATTACTAACACATAAATTTACTGTTATATTATGATTGTTAGATTCATGAAAACCTCGTAACTTCAAGACATTACAAATTACATTTAAATATTTTTAAAAATTAAGTTTTTAGATTAGTATTTAAAGTAAGGGGCTCTGTAATGGCATCTTTAAACATTTGTCTTTATACTTCTTTGTCATTCATCTCCTTCCTCTTATCTTGCTCTCTGTGTGCCTGGTACTCTCTGTCCCTAGTTTGCCTACCTTCTCTTTTCTTATTACATGTATTATAATAGTTGCTCTATTGCTTACCTCTCTTAAGAACTTTTCTATCTCTCTCACAATCCCCTAAGTACTTTTGCAAACCCTCATGCACACAAATCTAAAAATTACACATTATGTGTACTGGTGACATAATCCTCCAATCCAAAATAGTGATGGATCTTTATTTTACAACGGAGCCATTCCAAAAGATATTGGCTCATTTTAATCAGTAAACTGGAGATTAAATTTTTTCTTCATGTTCTTTTTTTTTCTAGCTTTAGTTAACTCAATAGGCTATTTTTTCTTTCTTTTTAACAATGTAGCATATTGCTTTAGGATTTATTTCTCCAATCATAAAAACAATTACAGGTGATTGAAACTATATATCTTTGGTATACATTCACAATCATTAAGTCTTTATTTGTATGTTCAAATACAAACTAGTGTTCACATAAAGTAAACAAACTTCATTAGCTTGCATATCCAGTTACAATCACCTTTTAGTGGGGGAATATTTGAGTTTTTTTAATGACTTAATGTTACTAGCAAGATTCAGGTGCTGATTAATTGGTTCCATATTGTCTTGAGAATGATTAGAACATTTTCTGCTTCAGTGCAATACTGCTTAACTTCATTGTCCTCTATAACTGTTCTGTGTAAATTTCAATACGTATTTGTATCTCAGATTAAAGTACAATAATAAAATTTAGTGAACAAGACAGAATAACTTTTTATATCCTAGCCTCTTCACATAATTTTCTAAGAAAATAAGTATAAACAGACAAATGCAAATGCAACTAGAACTCCTGACATTATTTTTGCAAGAAAATTAATTAATTTTTCCAAGTAAGCAATAAGTATAATTCACATTGAAGTTGTCCAGTTTGGAGGAAATAACATTCATCATGAAGAGATATAGTGAATGAACAAAAGCTTTAAAATGAGATAACTTTACAAATATGCTCTAATTTTTCCACAGTCAGTGCTAAGTAAATTCATTAACATCTAATAAAGAATTATTTAGATAAAATAGTAAATAGCTTATTATTATTGAATTGAAACCCTATTGTGTTGTGGTGGTAATACAGAAAAATCTGCACCTTGAATATAGATATATGTTACATATAATATCTATGTTATATATAACTATAGAGTTAAATCCAATAACCAAAATATCTTAGCATTTAAAAATATTCAGAAAAACACAATTACAAAGTTTTAGGAAGAGGTTGGATACGAACTACTTTACATGTCATATTTCTTTAAAAATCTCTTAAAAGCTGTATCGCCAGTATAAATGTAATTTGCTCATAATCATCTACATGATAATATAGTTTTACAGTAGTATGTTCTTATATGTCTATATAGAAAACGAAACTAGTTGAGGAACTATAAGCCTAAGATAAAGCAACCTTTCTTTAGCTTCGGGCTACTGAAATGTGAACTAGTTAAAAGTCTACAAAGACAGGTGAGTGAAGATCATAGAGCGCGATTGCACTTACACTTTGAGCCACAGGAGGCCGGTGTTCTCCAACAAGAGCGCTAACGGAAGAAAATCAGACCATAAGCAGACCGGAAAGAAACTGGTGTTGAGCTTTAAAGACTATAAATAATACTCACATTGCTGCGATTAACCTGGAGCAAGAATACTACTACTAAAAAAAAAAAAAAGAAGAAGAAGAAGAAGAAGAAGAAGAAGAAGAAGAAGAAGAAGAAGAAGAAAAGAAAAGAAAAAAATCTCAAAGAGTATATGCCGTTTGCCGCTATGCTGTACCGCCAGGGATCCTGGTGCCTGCTACCCTCGCTTCTGCTGTTCACAATCTGGGAAGCAGGGAGCGGCCAGCTCCACTACTCCGTCCCCGAGGAGGCCAAGCACGGCACCTTCGTGGGCCGCATCGCTCAGGACCTGGGGCTGGAGCTGGCGGAGCTGGTGCCCCGCCTGTTCAGGGTGACGTCCAAGGACCGTGGGGACCTTTTGGAGGTAAATCTGCAGAATGGCATTTTGTTTGTGAATTCTCGGATCGACCGGGAGGAGCTGTGCGGGCGGAGCGTGGAGTGTAGCATCCACCTGGAGGTGATCGTGGACCGGCCGCTGCAGGTTTTCCACGTAGAGGTGGAGGTGAGGGACATTAATGATAACCCTCCCATGTTCCCAACGACTCAAAAGAATCTCTTTGTTTCGGAAACGAGAGCCCTAGACTCTCGTTTTTCGCTAGAGGGCGCTTCGGATGCAGATATCGGAATCAATGCTCTGCTGACTTACAGACTGAGTCCCAATGAATATTTCTCCCTGGAAGTACCAACCACAGATGAGCAGGTTAAACCCCTCCAACTAGTCCTAAAAAAACCTTTAGACAGAGAACGAGCTTCTGAGCTTCACTTAGAAGTTAAAGCAACGGATGGGGGCAAACCCGAGCTCACAGGCACCTTGGAACTACAAATCACAGTGCTGGATGCAAATGACAATGCACCAGTGTTTGACACAGCAATCTATCGGGTGAAGCTAGTAGAAAATGCAAAAAATGGTACCCTGGTGATTAGACTAAATGCCTCGGATTTGGACGAAGGGTCAAATAGTCAAATTCTTTATTCCTTTGCAACGGATGTTTCACCTAAGACAGAAGCCACTTTTCATATCGATTCAGTCAGTGGAGAAATTAAAGTCAGTGGAAAAATAGATTTTGAAGAAACTAATTTATGGAAGATTCAAGTAGAAGCGGTTGACAAAGGCAGTCCTCCAATGTTCGGCCATTGTACAATCTTAATTGAAGTCCTGGACATCAACGATAATGCTCCCGAGTTAAAAATAACCTCATTATCACTCCCTGTGCGAGAGGATACCCCACTGGGGACAGTTATTGCCCTAATCAGCGTGACAGACCCTGACTCTACTGTCAATGGGCAGGTGACCTGCTCCCTCACCCCTCAAGTCCCCTTCAAGCTGGTGTCTACCTTCAAGAATTACTATTCGCTCGTGCTGGACAGCGCCCTGGACCGCGAGACCACAGCTGACTATAAGGTGGTGGTGACAGCCAGGGATGGCGGCTCGCCCTCGCTCTGGGCCACTGCCAGCGTGTCCGTGGAGGTCGCTGATGTGAACGACAACGCGCCTGCATTCGCGCAGCCCGAATACACGGTGTTCGTAAAGGAGAACAACCCGCCTGGAGCGCACATCTTCACAGTATCAGCCACGGACGCAGACGCTCAGGAGAACGCACTGGTGTCCTACTCTCTGGTGGAGAGGCGGGTGGGTGAGCGCTTGCTGTCGAGCTATGTGTCTGTGCACTCGGAAAGCGGCAAGGTGTTCGCGCTGCAGCCTTTGGACCATGAGGAGCTGGAGCTGCTGCAGTTCCAGGTGATGGCGCGGGATGCTGGTGTGCCTGCCCTGGGCAGCAATGTGACTCTGCAGGTGTTTGTGCTGGATGAGAATGACAATGCGCCCACGCTGCTGCCCCACAGAGCTGTGGGAGCCGGCGGGTCCATGAGTGAGCTTGTGCCTAGGTCAGTGGGTTCAGGGCATGTAGTGGCAAAGGTGCGCGCTGTAGATGCAGACTCTGGTTACAATGCTTGGCTGTCATATGAGCTGCAGTTTGGAGCTGGTAGTGTACGTAGCAGTCCTTTTCGCGTAGGTCTGTACACGGGTGAGATCAGCATCACACGTGCCCTGGATGAAGCGGATGAGCCGCGCCAGCGCCTGTTGGTGCTGGTGAAGGACCATGGGGAGCCCGCATTGACTGCCACAGCCACAGTACTGGTTTCTCTGGTTGAGAACAACCAGTTACCAAAGGCTTCTTCACGGGCATTGGTGGGCACAGCAGCCTCTGAACCATCCGTAGTGGATGTCAACGTGTATTTGATCATAGCCATCTGTGCGGTGTCCAGTCTGTTGGTGCTCACACTAGTGTTATACACAGCACTGCGGTGCTCAGCGCTGCCCACTGAGGGAACATGTGGACCTGGGAAGCCTGTGCTGGTGTGCTCCAGCGCGGTGGGAAGCTGGTCTTGCTCTCAGCAAAGGAGGCAGAGGGTGTGTTCTGGAGAAGGCGTACCAAAGACAGACCTCATGGCCTTCAGCCCCAGTGTTCCTCCTGGTTTGGGTTCCGGAGATAATGGTGTCCAACAAGAAATCTTTGAGAATGTAAGTACCAAAATCCTGGAATACCTTCCATTATAGTGATATCACTGATATAACTTGTCAATTTACAATTCTATCTTCAGCATTAAGTCTGTTTTGCCTCTCGGGACAGCTCATTTAAAGAATACTGGAAATCTGGCCATCTTCATTGCCTTTCACTCTTGTATCATAAATATCATCTAGTAATTCTTAATGCTACGTATAATCACAGTAGCAATACTAGTAAAATAAAGTAGAATGAGTCAATTTTTTTTTAAATTAAGCAAGTGTGCCAGGAATAAGTCAAAAACCAAAATGGAGAATACAGGGCATAGGCAGGGCTGACATCTAATTTTCAACCCTGTAGTAGTTTATTGTTCTTATTCTAACAGATGTCCTTTGCTTTTTTATTATGTTTGTATATTCAAAAGTATATAATACTATTTAATTTTTGAATTTGATTTAGATTCTTAAATTATAAACTTTGAAAATATCTGTCACTGATGGAGATGGGTATGTTTGAGTCGTCTCATTTTCTATGTGACTTTATGTTAAGTAGCATGTTTTGTGGTCTGACAGTTAAAGTGAGTAAAGTTTCAGTGTTGCCTTTGAATGAGATTTTACTACTCTGTTGTTAGTCTTGTTATATTTTCAAGGACAATTCCTTCAAAATCCTCAACTGCTTTGGATAAGCAACATTTTAGCTACTTTCTAACGTGATATTAATTTTTCTTAATCACTTGCCAAAATCACTGCTGCTTTCTCTCCAAGTTTAACTTATTGAACTCTTCTGCTTAATTGCCTCATTTCATTCATTGTAAATCAGAATGTTTTTTTCATTTCTTTGTCCTTGTCATGAAGTTATGTGGAAGTATTTTAAGGTAGAAAAATACTTTTTTGTGCTTTGAGTTTGAGGGTCTTGTCATTTATGGTAAAGTCCAACACCATTGCCCATGCTGGTCAAAGTGCATTATCTTCAAAATGGCATTATTTTAGGCACTTCATTGTAGCAGGCTTTTCCTTTGGGCTGCTATCTCACAAATGTCATGGAACCTTATTACTAATTATAAAAGCTCATCCATAGCTTAGGCTTGTTTCTAACTAGGTCTTATAACTTAAATAAACCCACTCCTATTACTCTTCATTTTGCTTTGTGGCTTTTAGCTTCTCCTTCATCTTGAACCTTCTGTTTCTCCTCTATGTCCCCTGGCATCTCTTCCATGCATAGATTCATTTCGTCTTCCTCTATCTCTCTGCTGGAAAGTCCTGTCTAACTTTTTCTTGCCTAGCTATTGGCCATTCAGTTCTTTATTAAACCAATCAGAAAGTGCCTTGGCAAAGACACTTCTTTACAGTGTACAAAAAGATTATTCCACAACACTATGTGAAAAAGAACCATAAAATATCAATAAAGGCATTCCTGACAACCACCTCAGAACAGTATATACTTTATATATTTAACATAAAATACAGTTTTATCTCAAAATCATGATCATATAGATTTTTTAAAACAGACTCAAACTTTGACATTAGAACTAATAGAATATCCATCAAACAATGTAAAAAAGTTCATTTTGTTTAGAGTTCTAGTGGCAAATAATATACCATTCCATCCTATTGAAGAAATAAATCATATATAATATATTTACATATAGAAAAAAAGATGCTATAGAAAGGGCAAAGGTGTTAGCAGCTGTATCTACCTTGAATGGTGAATTTTGGATGAATAACTCTCATAAAACAGAAATCTTAAGAAAACTATACAAAAAGAGATAACAAAAACCTATACCCTATTTCATGTTGCCCAAGTATCACTGTGCTACAAAGTATCACTGTGTAGCCCTATGTGGCTTGAAACTCACAGTGTAGACCAGCCTGACTTGGAAATCACAGAGATCTGCCTGTCTTTTCATCCTGATTGGGATTAAAGGTGTTTACCACCATGCTGTGTCACAATGTCTATCTGCGTAGACATACTTATATAGGCAATAGAGTATGAAAAAAATATTTCTTAGTGTTTGTTAAACCATACTGTTTGAGTTAGCTGTATGTGTTTGACATGCTATGAGGGCTTAGACACATTATTTCACTTAATCTTTACAATAATTTACAAAGTTATTAAGTTTGTTTTCTCCCTCTTGAGATAGCACATTTAAAGCATACCAGAAATCCAGCCATCTTCATTGCATTTCATTCTTGTCCCCATGAATATTATTTAATGATTCTTTCCTCATGCTATATATGTATATCAATGATTATTATTTGCTATGACATTCTAAAATTTAATGATGGGATAAGAACATCTGAGGTATCCATCTTGTCTAGTGGTGATATCTAAGTACAAACTTGCAGAATACAGAGCCACTTGTGCCGCCACAACCTAGAACCGTCTTCAGTACGTTACTTTTCTGCTCAAGCACAGGGTGGGTATGAAAGTAAAATGAGCTGTGTACAGGTGAGTCTTTTTTCTACCTTGATTATGAGAATTCTTCATGCTTATATTAATCATCATTTTTGCATAAATACCATTTGAGGTGAGAGTCATGCTTTTTCATGTTGAGTGATATTTTTCTTAGTTGTGTTCATGATTTAGATTAATTTATTTTAGTTAATACCTTATTGAGATAGACATTTATTCTATGTGTAATAATCAAGACTTTCTATATAAGAACTATGGATCAGTTGTTTGGAAATGATGTAAATAGGAATTATTCAAAACATGAGAAAATCTTGACTTTGGCTCACAATCTTCTTGCAGAACAACAGAATACCATAAATAACACAGACAAATATCATATATAAAATGGACTTATTCTTTTTGTGTGTAAATAATAATGGCATTTTAGGTGACTATAAGTGGTGATAATGATGATTTAGGGATGCTAAATATGACCAAAATATTTGGGAACACTGAGCAACACTGTAGGCTTCATTAACATCTTCAAAGGAGTTGGTTTCTTATGAAAATCTTTAGTTGCATGCAGGTCTTTAAGAATTTAGCCTTTTAAATTATTATTGTTGTTTTATTTTTCATAACAAGGTTTCTCTGCATAGCCCTGGCTATCCTGGAACTCACTCTGTAGTCCAGGCTTCTCTCAGACTCAGGAATGAGACAGAAATGAGATTGCTTGGCTTCTTCCCCCCGTAATAGAGGCATTGTTTTTGATTGAAAAGCTTGTGCCAGCTGAGCAAATGATTGAGGGAAATTTGCCATGTTTTCTTTAATAAGCCACAGTAAAGCAAAGTTAGCATCACTGAATAAATCCTATAATTTTGTTAGCATAGCGCTTGGAAAACAAACTTATAATCTGATTTTGAAATTTTTCCCAGGGTTCAGAGGATAGCTTTGAAATGTATTTGTGACTTTTCTTTGCAAGACAGACTCTACAAAATAATATAGGCTAAAGGACATAAAACCTTGCACTTTAATATATAATTAATGAAATATAAGATAGGATTTATGTCTAATCAAAGTTATTTAAAAATGTCAAGCATAGAGTTCATTAAATCTTCAATTGCTTTTTACAAAATCAGTGTTAATTTTGATTTTGATTGATTTTTTTATGTTAATTTATAGCTACATGTTGAGCCCTAGAGTTTAGAGAAAGTTCAAAGAGAAAATATATAATATGTTCTCTATGAATGATTGAGATATTGATATTGAACAATTTCAGCCAAAATACAAAAGATGGGATGATGATTTATACACTATTAAATAATTTTGACTTGGTATTTACCTAGGACAACTTCATATATTCACAAACTATGTCTATAAAAGCTAGAATATAATTTTAACTCACATTTGTGATATCATCATCTATTCTCTCATGTGTAGATTTTTTTTATATTTATTTCTTTATCCTGGAAAAGGCCAGTGTGGATCTCAAACCCCATTTTCCATAAGAGTGTGTATGGAGACCTATTGCTTCCTTTTGTTTAATATGAATCTGACACACTCTACATATTGTTTTCAGTTTACTGTTATTCTATATATTGTTGTATGTGAATTAATTGAACATGATTATATTATTTTACAGGTACAGAATAGAATTCACTGTTCTTGCTGGGCAGTGGTGGTACACATCTTTAATCACAGCACTCAGGAGACAGAGTTAGGTAGATCTTTGTGAGTCTGAGGTCAGCCTGGTCTACAGGGCAAGTTCCAGGACAGCCAGGGCTACACAGAGATACTCTGTCTCATTGCCCCCCCAACCCAAAATAATTCACTATTCTTAGAGTTGATGGATATTTTTCTTGAACATATATTTTTTAACATAGAAGCTTACTTATGTTTACTTTTGGGAGTCCTGGTGCTATGACACTGTTGGGAGAATAGTAAGCAAAACAGCAGAAGAGAGGTACTAATTACATTTGTGTTAATAGCGTATGTGAACGTTTATAAACTCACAGTTAAGGAAAACATTGACAGCTTATAACATTTTCTTATGTTATCACAATAGCTGTAAACTGCAGAAGAACCCTCAAAACCATTTAACACCAAAGTAGGAGAATCACTTGAGACTGGGAACTCAAAGTCAACCACAGCTTTCATTTCTCAAATTCCTTTATAACAAAACACTAAGTTTTTTTTTTCCAAAATGATTTTCTACTCCAAACTTGTGTTATATCATCTTTTTTCCTTTTAAATTGCTACTGGGCATAAAAGATAGAGAAAACATATCTACATCTTCAAGGAAAGATAAATCCTGAAGTGGTGGCATAAAGCTTTCAATGGCAGCACTCCAGATTCAGAGGCAGGAGGATCTCTGAGTTCAAGGCCAGTCTAGTCTACAAACTGAGTTCTAGGACAGCCAGTGCTACGCAGAGAAGCCTTGTCTTGCAAAAGAAAGAAGTGAAAATTATCCTCAGTAATTCCCTTTCCTTTTAAATATTTAGGAAATTACATGTTCAGACTTTAATGTAACTTGTCATGTAGTTCAACTATTGGAGTGTTTTCTGTGTTTTAATCACAAGCTCATGTACTAAGAAGAGAGATCATAAAATTCCCTTACCTTTTTGATGGCTTATAATTATAAACCCCAAATTCTGCACTGTAATTATTTTCCATGGATGTATTTTTATTGTGTTAAAAAAACACAATAAAATTGGTTACATGGAAATTGGTGTAGAGATTTTCCTGATAATTTTATTTACTTCACTGAATTCATTTTGTGGTTGAATAGACTGCCTTTGTCATATTATTGATGAACACATAAGTAATATATTGCTATCTTATTACTAACGATATTATTTGTGTGAGAAATCATATACATCAAATGCAAAATTTATCTATATCAACAGACTTTTCCTTTGTGAATTCTGTTTCAAATTAGAAAACCTGAAAATATTTAACTACAAACTTTTTGTAGATATTTAACTAAAAAATATTTGTTTTACTCTGAAATGGACATAAAGCCAGCAATTTATTATAAAAATATCAGTAAAAAAAGCAAGGGATCAGAACTAAAGAAAATAGGAATAATATTGTTGATAAAGGGATGCATATATATATTAATAAAGTAAGCAAAAACAAAGTAAGCAAAAACAGAGAAATGATAAACATTTAAGGTGTTTGGTTATTCAGTCTGATTTTCCTGCACCTCATAAATCTGTTCAAGCAGGTTTAATTTTTTTAAAAAAAATATAAGAGAATGCGAATCTACACAAGTAAGGTCAGAGTGTACGGAACATTGTTATTCTGGAACTTCAGAGGCTGAAATTGGCTTAGCAACAACGGGCCCTGGATTCTGCATACTCAAACGAAACTCCAAGCCACAAATAGTTACAACAAACTAGAAACATATCACTTCCCAACCCCTGGAAAAGATATCTTTTTCATTGAGTTTCATGAGCCTAAGTAATAAGGGAAAGTGTAATTAAAACAGTTAAAGTCTGGTAATATTTTATATGATAGACCTGTTGTTTAACTCTAGGTGTTCAAGTTTACTTAAGGAAGTGAACCCTTTTTTTGTCTTCAAGTATTTAGAAAAGAGAACCCTTTTTGTAGATATTTAACTTGACATTATTAAATAAAAAGTATCACCTTCACATATGTTCCACTTCAATGTGACTTAAAATCACAATGTTTAATAAATGTGCATTTTGGAATTTTGTGGGGCAATATATATATACACATATACAAAACGTAAAATTCTCCAGTGATGGATAAGCACAAGTACTCACGTTTTCAGGCACAAGGTGTCGCTCTTTACTCGGTAGAAAGAGTTCATTCATAACCTGGTCTGAAGAGTCCCGCACTCCACTTACAAAATCGACTCCGTCACGCTGAGCGCTGCTGTTAAAAGGATTCCTTAAAATTTCTGGAGAATCCATTGAGACTTGGATGTGAAGACAGGTATATGATACAGTCAGTAAAAGGAGAAGTTTTGAAGGCCGATTTCATATGCAATGTTAGGTTTTCAGAGAAGTGGATTCTGCATTCTGCGACCTCTGCTCTGGCTTCTGTTCCTCGCAGCCTGGGAGGCAGGGAGCGGCCAGCTCCACTACTCCGTCCCAGAGGAGGCCAAACACGGCACCTTCGTGGGCCGCATCGCTCAGGACCTGGGCCTGGAGCTGGCGGAGCTGGTGCCCCGCCTGTTCAGGGTGACGTCCAAGGACCGCGGGGACCTTCTGGAGGTAAATCTGCAGAATGGCATTTTGTTTGTGAATTCTCGGATCGACCGGGAGGAGCTGTGCGGGCGGAGTGTGGAGTGTAGCATCCACCTGGAGGTGATCGTGGATCGGCCGCTGCAGGTTTTCCACGTAGAGGTGGAGGTGAGAGACATTAACGACAACCCGCCAGTGTTTCCTCTTAAAGAACAAAAGCTGCTTATTTCTGAGTCCAAGCAACCAGACTCGCGTTTTCCGCTAGAGGGAGCGTCTGATGCGGACATAGGGGAGAACGCTGTATTGGTCTACAGACTAAGTCAAAACGAGTATTTTTCTTTAGAATCACCAACAAATAGTAAGCAGACTAAAAGACCGTCACTTATATTAAAGAAGACCCTGGATCGGGAGAAAACCCCGGAACTTAATTTGCTACTGACAGCTTCAGACGGGGGAAAGCCGGAGCTCACTGGTACCATTCGGCTTTGGATTCGTGTTTTAGATGTTAACGACAATGATCCCGAGTTTGATCATTTAGAATACAAGGTAAGAGTAATGGAAAATGCTGCTAAGGAAACTCTTGTTATAAAGTTAAACGCCACAGATCGAGACGAAGGTGTGAATGGGGAACTGGAGTACTCTTTGATGTCAATCAAGCCCAGCGGAAGGCCTTCATTTACAATAGATGAAAACAATGGAGAGTTGAGGGTCAACGGAACTTTGGATTACGAAAAACACAAGTTTTATGAAATTGAAGTGCTGGCCACGGATAAGGGGAGCCCCCCAATGATAGGGCACTGTACAGTCTCGGTAGAAATCTTAGATACCAATGACAATGCCCCTGAACTGACACTGACTTCCTTGTCCCTCCCTGTAAGAGAGGATGCCCAGCCAAACACAGTCATTGCTTTGATTAGCGTATCTGACCTTGATTCTGGTGTCAATGGCCAAGTGACCTGCTCCCTCACACCCAGTGTTCCCTTCAAGATCGTATCCACCTTTAAAAACTATTATTCCCTAGTATTGGATAGCAGCCTGGACCGCGAGAGGGTGCCAACCTATGATTTGGTTGTGATAGCTCGGGACGGCGGTTCACCCTCGCTCTCGGCCACAGCCAGCGTGTCCGTGGAGGTCGCTGACGTGAACGACAACGCACCCACGTTCTCGCAGCCCGAATATACGGTGTTCGTGAAGGAAAACAACCCACCTGGCGCGCACATCTTCACGGTGTCAGCCATGGACGCAGACGCGCAGGAGAACGCACTGGTGTCCTACTCGCTGGTGGAGAGGCGAGTGGGCGAGCGCTTGCTGTCGAGTTTTGTATCTGTGCACTCGGAGAGCGGCAAGGTGTTCGCGCTGCAGCCTCTGGACCATGAGGAGCTGGAGTTGCTGCAGTTCCAGGTGAGCGCGCGGGATGCTGGTGTGCCTGCCCTGGGCAGCAATGTGACTCTGCAGGTGTTTGTGCTGGATGAGAATGACAATGCGCCCACGTTGCTGCCCCACGGAGCTGTCAGAGCCGGCGGGTCAGTGAGTGAGCTTGTGCCTAGGTCAGTGGGTTCAGGACACGTAGTGGCGAAGGTGCGTGCTGTAGATGCAGACTCTGGTTATAATGCGTGGCTGTCTTATGAGCTGCAGTCGGCAGCAGGGGGCATGCGCAGTCCGTTTCGCGTGGGTCTGTACACGGGTGAAATAAGTACAACGCGTCCTCTGGATGAGGCAGATGTGCCCCGACAGACTCTATTGGTCCTGGTGAAGGACCATGGAGAGCCTGCACTGACAGCCACTGCAACCGTCTTAGTGTCTCTAGTGGAAAGTGGTCAGGCGCCAAAGCCCTTTTCGCAGACATCAGGGCGTGCTTCAGTCCCAGAGACGTCGCTGGTGGATGTCAACGTGTATTTGATCATCGCCATCTGCGCAGTGTCCAGCCTGTTGGTGCTCACGCTACTGCTGTACACAGCACTACGTTGCTCAACATTGCCTACAGACAGCGAGGCGGCCAGTGGGCCAGGAAAGCCAGTGCTAGTGTGCTCCAGCGCGGTGGGGAGCTGGTCATACTCTCAGCAGAGGAGGCAGAGGGTGTGCTCTGGAGAGGGTCCGCCCAAGACTGACCTAATGGCCTTCAGCCCCAGCCTACCTCCCAACCTGGATAGAGATGAAAGGGAACAACAAGAATCAGAATCAAATCACTCTGGGCAGGTGAGTTTTAGACAAATCCCACCTTTCAGTAAGTGCATTTAAAACTATTTAGAATTCAGTTTTAATGGAAAAATTTAAATGAATACTCTACGTTTTGAGTGTTGTTTCAAGAACACTCTCCATTAGTAGAACATCAGATGTACAATATCCAGCCTTTATATAATCAGGGTTCTTCAGGTGACAAGTGCCCCATTTGTTTCAAGATTTGGTTAGAACACGCTGGAAGCTCCCAGGACTTTATCTGAAATAATCATTGTTTTACCTCAGCTAAGTCATATCACTTCATTTCTAATTCTCAGTGAAGAGGATAATCAGAGCAGGTTATTTGGATTTGCTTGTTTGTCTATTAGCAGTTCTCTGATTTGATATTTTCAATTCTTCATCAGTTGCTTTAAAAAAATGTTTGCTCCAACAATGGATCCCTTGTCACTAGCTCTGAATTGATTCACAACCACCCCAAGCTAGATATTCACTACCATCCTGGTAAAACTCATCTTCAAATTACTGTGAGGAAAAAGCCCAGCCTTGTATTCCAATATGGTGCTACTATTGAACAAATCATCCATTTCTGATTTTTTCATGAAAATGCAAGAGATTTATTAAGTACTATATATTCAAAGAAGTCTGACTCATGCTTCCAAAGTAAAAAAAATGCAAAAAAAATTCAATCAAATCATGTGCACTTGTTTGTTGTCGTCTTATAAGCATATACTAACAGTTGCTTATTTACATTTTTCTGAATTTTATTTTGTTCTAGAAAGGAAAAGTTGTATCTGCTGATTTGCATACTAATAATTATCATAATACTTTTCAAATCTCTATAAATGTTTTACCAGTAATGTCTTCAATATTTTATTTCTTTATTAGCACCTAAAGATACAGTAAAGGCCGTTTATATCTCTGTGATTTTTCTAGCTCTGTGTTTCTTAGATAAGTGCAGAAGTTGAGAATCAGTCATGCATTTGGGGGCTTTTTCAAAACACTTTCTCCCTAAATTGTACAATATACAATTTGGCACAACATTCTGGAGGAATTCATATTTGAGTCCATTCTTGGAACTTGGGTTAAGAGCTTTTGCTTTATTTAAAAGTATTACATTTGTTTATTTATTTGTGTGTGCACATGACACAGCATGTCGGGGACATTTGCAGGAGTCCATTCTCTCCATCCACTGTGTAGGTTCAGGGGATTTACTACCAAGTAAAAGGACTGACAGTAAATTACTGGATTAAAGATTTTGAATCTGGAGACTGATGAAGTTGTAAATTCCATGCTCACTGTATTGACAGTGTTCTATAGGCTCTTTGCTGTGTTTACTTACAAGATGATCTGAAATTAATGAATATAATTATGAAAGTTCTTTTAATTCTTCCTTTCATCACCATTAAGACTTTCTAAGAATTAGAATCTGAATAACTATTATCTGACCTGAAGAAAAAAATTTAGAAGCAAAATGTCAATATCAAATTCACACTTTTCGTCAATAAGATCGGGATTCAGTGAAACACTCCCAGACAGTTTTTCTCATATTAGTATTCCATTGTCGCTTTAGAATTTTGTGGAGTTTTGAGACTTCTATTCAGCATTTTGGTTTTTGTTTTTTTAAGATAGAGGTTCTCTATGTCTCAGACACCTAACAGTCCTGGAACTCACTTTGTAGACCAGGCTGGCTTCAAACTCATAGAGATTTGCTTGCATCTGCTTCCAAAGAGCTGGCATTAAAAGTGTGCACCACCACTGCATGGCTTGACTCAGCATCTTAAATGGGACTGTTAGTCTGTTCATGTGCTTTGCTTTGAAGTATGAGAGTCATAGCAGCACATGAAAAGCCATTACATTTAGGCAATAAGCAGCAAGAAGCAATACCTCTCACATTTATGAAAATTCTATTGTTCTCCAGATTTATGAATAAAAAAATTATATAGAGTATTGTTGAGTTAGCTAGACCATCTTAATTTTCTTTTTATAAGATGATAAACTTTCTTCAGAAGTTTTCAAGAAATGGCTGAAGAACAAATCATATTGTAAGTTATGAGCTATTGAAAGTCAGGGCTGCACATGCCATGTATCCTTCTCCATGAAAACAACATGTTAGGATCATTTCTGTCATACCTTATCTCAAAGAGAGTTTTCTGATGTACTTTGAAAAAATATTTTAAAATCACAAAATAACTACAAATATACCAGTTAAACACCATTCACAAATTGTCCATGGGAATATTCGAAAATTGAACAAGAGTGGCCCAGGAACAACCGGTGATTCAAACCAAGAACACAATGATCTTTCTTGTACTTGCATAATCAGTCACGTGATGTCCCTATATAGTTGGAGGAAGAAGAATATTTTGAATCTGGAGCTCAGATTCTACCCATTCACCAAACAGAGTCAACTACACATGAACTGGAATACTCCACGAAGCTTATTAAATAAACACAGAAAAGGGAAACTGCTTATAAAATATCTCATGGACCCTTTCCTAAGACTGATGGTTCCCACCAAAAGCCCCCAAAATCTACGATACTGTTCTCTTGATAGAGACACCTGGGATTCTAGTGTCTGCTGCTCTCTCTCTCTTGCTCCTTGCAGCCTGGGATCTCAACTGTTCTGTTCCCAAGAAGGCCAAACACCTTCATGGGTCACATCATGCAGAGTGTGGGGCTAGTGCTCCACTTGTTTGGTGTGGAATTCAAGGACAGTGGGGCATTTTGTTTGTGAATTCTCAGATTGACCTGGAGGTGCTGTGCAGGCAAAGCATGAAGTATAGGGCCCACCTGGAGGTGACTTTGGACAGGCACTGCAGGTTTTCCAAGTAGAGGTGAAGGTCTTCAAGGATGTCAGTGATAATTTGTCCATGCTTAGAGAAAGAAAACAAAAGGTGTCTAGTTCTTTTCTTTTAAAAATTAAAAAATGGTTTATGTATTCTTGTTTTAAATGCATTGGTGTTTTGTCTGCATTTGTATGTCTGTATGATGGTGTCTGATCCCCTATACCTGGAGTTAAAGATAACTGCGAGCTGTCATGTGCATCCTCTGGAAAAGCAGCCAGTGCTCTTTACTGCTGAGCCATCTCTGTGGTCCCTAAAAGATGCTTATTTCTAAACCTGCTCCTCTGGATACTCAATTTCCTCTAGAGGTCATTTCTGAGGCTGATATTGATGTACATTATCTTACCTATATGTTAAGTATGAAAGAACATTTTGCACTAAAAATAATGATTAACAAAAGGATAAAGAAATACTGCCTGTATTGATTCTTTAGAAGTTGTTGGACAGAAAGGAGACATCAGGATCTAGGGCTAACAGGATCTCTTCAGATCTAAATAACCATCCTGAGCCTGGGGTAATGGCTCACACCTTAAATCACAGCTCTCCTCAGGCAGAGGCAGGAGAATCTCTGAGTTCAAGGCTTATCCTGTTCTACAGATGAGTTTCAGGGTAGACAGGGCTATACAGAGAAACCCTGTCTCAAAAAACCAAACCAAACCAAACCAAACCAA
This sequence comes from Sigmodon hispidus, assembly GCA_004025045.1. NCBI lineage: Eukaryota > Metazoa > Chordata > Mammalia > Rodentia > Cricetidae > Sigmodon > Sigmodon hispidus. The sequence continues at coordinate 40,238 of PVIH01011700.1, read as the reverse complement.
ACCAACCAACCAAACAAACAAACAACCAACCAACCAAACAAACAAACAAATAAAGGACAAAACAGACCAAAACCCCAAACTATTCTGGAGATGAATGACAATGCATCAACCTACTTGGAACGACAAAATGACACCTGAGTAATTCAACTGCTTCCCATCTAGATGAAGGCCAGAACAGAGGAATCACCTATGAGTTCTCAATGAATCATTCTACTAGTGAGAACTTAAATAAATACAGACACAGATGAAATTAGAATTGATAGGAAACTAGATTTTGAAGTCTAAAGGCATATGAAATTCAGGTCAACACAATTGATAGTGAAGTTCCTTCCATGGTAGGTCACATCATGATCTGAGTAAAAGTCCAAGAGATAACAATTTTACTTGTCATTTCCTATGCTAGAAGATAGTCAGGGGAGAGCAATTATCATCCTGACCAGTGTGTTGGACTTCAACTCAAGTGTCAATGAAGGCAAGTGAATTGTTTTCTCTCTTTATGCTGATGTCTCCTCAAGAATTACTATTTGATAATTCTGAACAGCATTCTGGACCACAAGATCACAGTGCACTATAAAATTGTTGACAGCCCCAAACTGGTGAAGTTGCACACAGTGGATGCAGACTCTGGTTATGTATGGCAGTCTTTATGATCTACAACTGGATGTAGGCACATGCAGTTCCTTCCGCATGAGCCTGTATGTTGGGTGGGATAAGAACTATGCAAGTGTTGTATGAGACTGATTTGCAGGCTCAGTGCCTGGTGGCAATCCTGAAGGACCATAGAGAGCTGTCACTGACTACAGTCACTGTGTTAGTGTCTGTAGTAGACAATGTCCAGGCATTAAAGACTTCGTGGTGGGCCTTTGTGAGTTCTACCATGCCAGAGGCATTGGTAAGGGTTGTCATGTGTACTTGACCATCACCATCTGTACAGTGCCCTGTTGGTACTCTTGATGCTACTGTACACAGCATTCTGGTGCTCATCCCCAACATCTGAGGGTGCCTGTGGGCCTGCTAAACACAGACTGGTGTGGGCAGCTGGTTGAACTCACCATAGTGACAGCTGTCATGCTGTGGAGTGGTCTGGTCTAAACCTTCTGCTTAAATTTTTCAGTCGAAGTAAGTCACTGATAGCAGTCAGTAATTTTGCTTTTCTTAATAACTAGGCTTTAGGCTCTAACTAAATTCTCATTTCCTTACTTTTTTCTAATTTTATTTTCTGAATCATTGATTGTCTTAGGTTCTTTGGTCATGGTTACTTTGAGTTGTCCTGTATCACTCAGTGAATAATTTATGTAGATATGCACTGGAAAATTTGGATCATTTTTGCTTTTTTATGTATTCTTTTTCTTGCTATTTTTGAATGGTTAGCCTTGAAAAATAATAATATATTAGTTTAAAATGTGGCCAATTATCTGATAATTACTAAAATATATTGTAAGTATAATAGTAGCAATTGTTAGCATATGGCTTGTCTTTGATTGTGAGACAAATAATTTTGTCATTTTTCAAGTGGAGCAACAATTAATTATTATATTGTTAATCTTATCTGGCAAAAATAAGGTAATTATTACAATTTTTGAATCAAAATTAAAGCAAGATTTATGAAATACTGGCCAGGAAGATATACACTGGCCAGGTCCATATCCGGGATTCTTAGAGAATGGTGCTGAACTACAGTAGACAGGGCTTATAAAGGCAAGCCCCACAGGGCTGCAAACTTCTTGCCTTCATTCAATTAGGAGCAAGCATATGTCCTGATGTAATTCCTGTCTACCTACCTCCCACTTATGTGTGATCAAGCACATAACAAGCAGTTGGAATAACCGATCTTGTTTATTGAAGAGAAAACATGAGGTGTTATCTTATAGAAACAGCCCCCCCACCCCTAACCCGCAGTCCAGGAAGTTATCTGTCCCTGGGCAAGTGGGGCTTACAGGTTAGAGACATTTTTGTCTTATAGATCTCTTAAGCACAGTAATTTAAACATAAGGCATAACTTTAGCTCCTTCAGTATTTGTATACTTGTGTGTTGTGTGCAAACCAGAGGTTGATGTGGGATTCTCTTCAACTGTTTCTAATTCTGATTCAGCTAGAATGTCCAGCAAGTGGCAAAGACCCTTCTGTCTCCACCATCCTTGAGCTTGCTTGGCTTTCACATGGGTTCTGGGTATCCAAACTCAGATCCTCATGCTTCTGCAACAAACTTTACTGAGCCGACTTTAGCCCCTTGTACCCTTCTTTTTTAAAGGTGAGATTGATCTTATACTCTTTTTAAACATACAGAATAAAAATAATTTGTGAGTTTAAAGACACTTGGACATTATCTCAGTGAAGATCAATCTTATAATAGTGCATTTGATTGTTTCCTTTTTATGATGGTACAGGAATAATGGAATCTTTATCTTGCAGAGTTTTGGACCTAAACCAGGGCTTTGCACATGCTGAGCAAGCTTTTTACCACTAAGCTACATTCCCAGCATTAGCGACATAGTTTTCTTTTGTTTATTTGTGTTGAAATGTGGTCACCACCCAGCCTGGCCTCAAATTTGCGATTCTCTTCCTCCAGCTTCCTGAGTAGGTAGGATAACAGAAGCCTACCTCCTTACTTGATTGATGACTCCTCTTCCAATCTTATAAAGTATAAATCCCACTCTATTCTATCCTCTCTGCTATCATCTTTAGTTGTAATTATCTTATCAGAAAGGGTCTATGGTGCCGATACCACAACCAACACATCTTACAGATGAGAAATCTGAAACTGAGAGCTCATGTGGCCTGTTAAATCTAATTTTGGAGGAGTCCAAACTCATTGTGATATAATGATCATGTGCCCATTATTTGTTGAATTTTCCCAACTTTTGTAATTTTCTTTCACAAAATACACAGAACTTCTCTTTGATTAGAAAGCAAAATTTACCATCCTTCAACCTAATGCTAAAGGTATTAAAATTTCCAGGCTTTCCCCTACTCATTCACATACTTTATTTTAGGACCAGAAATATAGTAGATGTTCAATCACTAATATTTGGTTATTGTATAATATTGAAGTGTATTGTCTGGACAGTCTCTTCCATTTAGAAGAGAGGCTGAACACTGGAGTTTGGGCAACATTTTATGACTGTCTTAAAGGACAGACAACCTCTCAATAGTAAGGTTTCACAGATGGAATATAAGTATGAATAAAGGAGTGTTCTCTTGAGAACGTGAACTTGAAAGATGAGTAATGGGATGATTACAAATACAGAGAAGTTCATAGAGGATCTTCTATAAATACTTATGTATCAGGCAAATAGAGATTCCCCCTCCTCCAATACAGGGTTTGTATGTGTAGTTCTGGCTGTTCTGGAACGAACTTGCTCTGAGCTCAGGCCGGCCTTGAACTCGGAGATCTGCCTCTGAGTGATGGGGTTAAAGGCATGAACAACCACACCTGGCTTAGTCATAGAGATTTAAATAACTGTGGTAGAAATGAAGTGAGGGAACCATATGCTAATTTAGATTACCAAAGAGAAGCAACCAGATGATGATTGACTCAATATAAATGATAAAACCAGTTGCTATGGAAGATGCTTTTATCCCTTGGGAATTCAGAGGCAAAGGCAAAAGTATCTCTTTGAGTTCCAGGTCAGTCTGGTCTACATAATGAGCTCCAGGATAGCCAGAGTTATATAGAAAGACCCTGCCTCAAAAAAAAATATAAATGATAAGAGAAAGACAAAGACAAATGAAGTATAATAAGGTAGAAAAGCTCAATTATTACATATGGGTTTATGGATTTATTTAGTGATTTACTTAAAGCACTGCTTGTACTGCATATTAGCCAAATATTTGTTACCTGGTACAGAATGACCTGAAGAAATAGCTGAAGCAATGGGCTGTTTCCCTTGATGACCTGCTGACTGCCACTTACGCTTCTGTAAAATCTCACATGCTTGTTGGCCCTACTTTGTAGGTTCAGAGTATAAAAAGAGAATGCAAAACAGACCTGAGACCAAGGCCTTCCAGAGACTGTCCTGGCTTTTGCCACTAGTGACGTCTCCTCTCATTGGTGTGGGAATGCTTATGCCAGAAAAATTTCCACAACAAAAATGTAGTGCAATCTATATTTTTAGTTTGATGTACTAGGGGAAATAAATGGCTTGTATGTGTTTGAACAGATAGGAATTGATAGGGACATTTAAGAATCTGTTCCTAACTTAAGAACCTTTGTACTGGAAAAGGATTGTGATTCAAAAGATGATTCTAGAACTCAGAGGGGTTTGAAGAATAATTTCTTCCAGAAAATGTAAGTTCATGAAAGAACAGAAATCACCAAGAGACAGCTGGAAAAATGAAAAGTAATATTGAAGAGACAGATTTAGGTAGGCACACATATTCATTTATAACACTGCTGTAACAAATGATCACAGACTGGGATGAGATATTTGTCTGTCTAATAGTTTTTGAGACCAGAAGTCCAAAGTGAAGACAAAGTATTTGTAAGAATCAAGAAACTGTAGATATTATAAGAGTAAAGCATGTTAGAAATAATAGAGGAGAGAAAAAATATTATTTGCTTCTGCTGATTTCTGATGGCTGTTGACATTTCTTGGTTTGTGACTACATCACTTTTCTGTGTTTACAGTCACATTGCTTTCTCTTCTTCATTCCTTCTTATTTGTGTTTTTGTTTAATAAGTACACAGGTAGTACTGTCACTTATGGCTAACCTGGATTCTCCAGGATAAATTATTCTTAATTTAATTGGACTAGTTACTATGTAAAGTTATATCTATGAGTCTTAAGATGTGGGTACATGCATGCATAGACAAAATATACATATAAAATAAAGTAAATTGATAAAATAATAGATAATATAAATAAATTTATAAGTATAAATAAAGTAGAGTCCAGGGGCTATTTCTATGCATGGCAAGAGTAAAGCATGTTATATAAATAATGTAAAAGGAATGGATTGTGTGGGCAAGAAAATACAATGCTCTGCATGGGATTTTCAGAGGTGAGCAGAGAGGTATAGAAATGAATCCAATAGACATTTCCTATAGAGTTGTTCACAGACTAGATAATGTAATACTTGAATATATAATTTATAAAATTGGAGCCATTTATCATTTACATTTATTTTAAAGGTTTATTTTTGCTTATATATTTTATATTTATGAGTGTTTTGTCTGCATGCACACCAGAAAAGGGCATCAGATCCCATTATAGATGGTATAAGCCAATATGTCATTTTCAACAATTGAACTCAGGACCTATACTTAAGAAGCAGTGCCCTTAACTGCTGAGCTATCTCTCAAGCCTCTATGTTTATAACATATAAAATATATCTTTCATTGTAGTATTAGGCCTGGAATTTTATGACTTAGTAGCTATAATAACAGATACTATTCTTTTGCTAATAATGTATTAGCATCATTGTCTAGCTACTGTCATGTACTTGAAAAAAATCAGAATTAAACCATACAAGGGTTTCTTCTACTCCTGATGAAATTAACATCTGGTAGAGAAAATACAAGTTTATCCCACTGGTAGTAGCTTAAATTATACTAAATAATAGAATGTTAGTTCTAGGTATATTTTCCACAAGGTGAACTGAAAACTTCAAAACACTGTAGATGATTGTTGTGTAATTATGTACACATGCAAAAAACATACTATATGTAGACACATTCTCTAAAGTACAAACATTTCATTCATTCCTAAAACTTATGAACATGGCATATTATTTGAAATCTCGTATATAACTGCCCATCTTTCAGCTCATCTCGTGTGTTTTATTGTTAAGTTTCCAGTTTGAATTAGTGGCTGTTAATGGGAGAAGGTCTTAAAACTATTACAGGAAAATAAAATTGCCAACAAAATCTTCATGGCTATGATAACCAGAGACATATTACACCAAAGCCAAATGTATAATGTTCTCTAATTAAAAAATTTACACATACGTGTGTGCGCGCGCGTGTGTGTGCACACACACACGTTTGTGGAGCAGTGCAAGACATATATCACTTGTTAAGTAACAGCTGATGCTTATAGAATAATCGTTTACCGTTCTTGAAAGCACAAATGTATATTCATACTTGCTTTGAAAAATTCAGAAAGTGCAAGGAGTAACGACTTATGTCAATGGAAAATATTAAGAATCAGTGATAGCTGCACTTACATATTCATGCCTCATGATGTCGCTCTTCACTGAGAACTTTTTTTTTTGGCAAAGAAAGTCACTTCCTTCAGAGAACTCGTTGTGAATTCTCCAGTACTAGGACTTCGTCAAATCTGTTTTTGAGAGGCAGTTTCAGGTAAGGTATTCTGTTGAATGTAGCTATCACTGCATCTTTTTCCGTGTACCATGTTGTTATCCTGGCTAAGTGGCCCAGGATCCCGGCCACTCCTACTCTGGCTTCTGCTCCTGGCATCCTGGGAGGCAGGCAGCGGCCAGCTCCACTACTCCGTCCCCGAGGAGGCCAAACACGGCACCTTCGTGGGCCGCATCGCTCAGGACCTGGGGCTGGAGCTGGCAGAGCTGGTGCCCCGCCTGTTCAGGGTGGCGTCCAAGGACCGCGGGGACCTTCTGGAGGTAAATCTGCAGAATGGCATTTTGTTTGTGAATTCTCGGATCGACCGGGAGGCTCTGTGCGGGCGGAGCGCTGAGTGTAGCATCCACCTGGAGGTGATCGTGGACCGGCCGCTGCAGGTTTTTCACGTGGAGGTGGAGGTAAGAGACATTAACGACAATCCGCCTGTGTTCCCCGAAACCAACAAAAGCATAATGATTGCAGAATCGAGACCTCCAGAAACTAGATTTCCACTAGATGGCGCATCCGATGCAGATATCGGAGTCAATTCCGCTTTGACCTACCGATTGGATCCCAGTGATTATTTCGCTTTGGACACGCAAAACAATCGTGAACGGACTTCTTCATTATCACTTGTGTTAAAGAAATCATTAGACAGAGAAGAAATTCAAGAACATAGTTTACTACTAACAGCTAGTGACGGAGGCAAACCGGAGCTGACTGGCACAGTTCAGCTGCTGATCACCATCCTCGATGTGAATGACAATGCTCCAGAGTTTGATCGGTTCATTTATAAAGTTAGAGTGTTAGAGAATGCACGTAATGGAACATTGGTGATTAACTTAAACGCCACAGATCCTGACGAGGGTACAAATGGAGATATAATCTACTACTTCAGACAGCCTGTATCCCCTGCGGTGGGGCATGTATTTAATATAGATACCAATACCGGAGAAGTTAGAACAAAAGGCCAATTAGATTTCGAAGAAAATAAATTATATGAGATACCAGTGGAGGCAGTGGACAAAGGAAATATCCCAATGACCGGCCATTGTACCCTTCTGGTGGATGTACTAGATGTAAATGATAATGCACCAGAGGTCACGATTACTTCCCTGTCTCTTCCAGTCAGAGAAGATGCCCAACCAAACACTGTCATAGCTCTGGTCAGTGTGTCCGACCGTGACTCAGGTAACAACGGACAGGTGGCCTGCTCCCTGACCCCTCATGTCCCCTTCAAGCTGGTGTCCACCTTCAAGAATTACTATTCGCTCGTGCTGGACAGCGCCCTGGACCGCGAGACCACAGCTGACTATAAGTTGGTGGTGACAGCCAGGGACAGCGGCTCGCCCTCGCTCTGGGCCACTGCCAGCGTGTCCGTGGAGGTCGCTGACGTGAACGACAATGCACCCACGTTCGCGCAGCCCGAATACACGGTGTTCGTGAAGGAGAACAACCCGCCTGGCGCGCACATCTTCACCGTGTCTGCCACGGACGCGGACGCACAGGAGAATGCACTGGTGTCCTACTCTCTGGTGGAGAGGCGGGTGGGCGAGCGCTTGCTGTCGAGTTATGTGTCTGTGCACGCGGAGAGCGGCAAGGTGTTCGCGCTGCAGCCTCTGGACCATGAAGAGCTGGAGATGCTGCAGTTCCAGGTGAGCGCTCGGGATGCTGGTGTGCCTGCTCTGGGCAGCAATGTGACTCTGCAGGTGTTTGTCCTGGACGAGAACGACAATGAACCCACACTGCTGCCCCAGAGATCTGTGGGAGCCGGCGGGTCAGTGAGTGAGCTTGTGCCTAGGTCAGTGGGTTCAGGTCACGTGGTTACCAAGGTGCGCGCTGTAGATGCAGACTCTGGTTACAATGCTTGGCTGTCATATGAGCTGCAGTCGGAGGCAGGGGGCAGGCGCAGTCCATTTCGTGTGGGTTTATACACAGGCGAGATCAGTACTACACGCGCTCTTGACGAAGCAGATGTGCCGCGTCAGCGTCTATTGGTCCTGGTTAAGGACCATGGTGAACCCTCATTGACCGCCACAGCCACGGTGCTGGTGTCTTTGGTGGAGAATGGCCAGGTACCCAAGATCTCTTCCCTTGCTTCTGAGAGCACTGCATCTTCTGAGGCATCGCTGGTAACTGTTAACATCTACCTGATCATCGCCATCTGCGCAGTGTCCAGCCTGTTGGTGCTCACACTGCTGCTGTACACTGTACTGCGCTGCTCGACGGTGCCCACGGCGGGCACGTGTGCTCCAGGGAAGCCTGTGCTAATGTGCTCCAGCGAGGTGGGGACCTGGTCATACTCACAGCAGAGGCGGCAGAGGGTGTGCTCTGGAGAGGGCCCGCCCAAGACCGACCTCATGGCCTTCAGCCCCAGTCTACCTCCTGTGCTAGGCTCTGCAGAAGACACTAGCCAAAGAGAAGGGCATGTAGAACATTTGCAAGAGGTACGTTCATAATATAAAGCATTGTTTTCACTTATTTTAAGCTTTCTTTCCTTCTCTTTCTCTTCTCTTTTCCTTCTCCTCCTCTTTCTCTTTTTCTGTTTTTTTCACCCTTTCTACTTTCTTTTTCTTTCTTTCTTGAGACAGGGATTCTCTAGTCAGAACCTGGAGTGCTCCTGGAACTCACTCTGTAGACCAGGCTGGCCTCCAATCACAGACCCGCCTGCCTCTACCTCCTGGGTGCTGGAATTAAAGGCGTGGGTGACCACTGCCCTACCTATTTTAAAGTCATTTACAATTTAAAATTTCTAGCATTTGTTTATTTAGGGTATCTTTTTTCTCAATCTTTAGTTTAATTAATTTTTTCTCACCCTGGTCATTTTTAACAATTTCATTACTGGCATGGGATGGGTCATTCACTAATGAAATATTCTCAGAAACAACACTAAAGTTTGACCATCCGAAAAAAAAAAACCCACAATTTTTTGTGTTTCTAAAAATTACTTTATTTTATTTTATGACTGTTATGATAGAATGTATTTATGGCCAAATGCATTCCATGTCTGACATAGCCAGCTAAAAGAGGGTGTTTGATCCCCTGGAACTGGAGTTAGAGGTGGTTGTGAGCTACCATGTAGGTGCTTCAAACTAAACCCAGGTTCTCTGGAAGAGCAGCTGGTGTTCTTAATCACTGAGTCATCTTTCCAGCACTTTGTTTTTTTTTTAATTTAATTTTTTGTTTTTAATTTTAATAAACTCTGTATAAGTATTATTGCTAACTATATAACACATTTCCCTCTAATTTCTATAAATTGATTTATTTTTCAATATAAGCATTAACAATCTATACATTAAAATATGTCTTTTTACTTTTATAAACTTCAAGGTCTGTAGGTACAATTTAAAAGGTTCTTAAATGTTATATAGAAATTCATTGGGTTGGAGATGTGATTCAATGGATGAGGTGTATGTAGTGTACGACGTACTCTGGATCCTATCATCAGTGGCAGAAAAAACACTCATTAAACACTCACTAACTATTCTATACACCAGCCACACTCTAGATGTTAGCAATTATTCAGGGAAGTTTGTTGTTTTATGTAATTCCAAATATGCATTTGGTATCATTTTTCCTGCACCTGAAGGATTTTTTAAAATAGTTATTGTAGTATTTCTACTCTGTCAAGGAATTTACTCAGATTCTTCTGAGAAAAAAATCTTTATTACTATTTCTTTATTAGAAAAGATCTTGACCAGATAGATTTTAGCATATATAAATATATATATGTACACATTACATTGTCTCTTGGCCTGTGTAGTTTCTGGTGAAAAAATTTCTGTCGTTCTTGTCTGTGTTCTTGTGTATGTGCATCCTTTCTGGCTTCCTAGGGTTACTTTCCAAAAAGTTTTTTTTTTAATCACTAAAGTCTAAATATTGATTTACATTTTTAAATATGGTTTTCTCTGTATTAGTTCATTTGGGGTTTATTGATGATCTGTGAACTTAACATTTTCACCAAATTTGGAAAATTTTAGCCATAGTTCATCAAGTATTTTCCTCTTTCATTTTTTGTGGGTCTCCAATTGCATATGTACATAACTATTTGACATTGTTTTGTAGGTGGCTGAAGCTTTGTCCACTTAAATTGTGCTTTTTCTTTCCATGTTCCTCACTTTGGATAGCTTTAGTTGGTATCTTTTCAAGTTCACTGATTTTTTTTTGTATTGCTATAGTTGTTCATCTTAATAAGTATATTTTTTTACATTTCATACACTGTATCTTATATTTATGTAAGATTCCATTTGAATATTTTAAGTTTTATGCTATTTATCTTCATAACCCCATATGTTCAGTTTTGGGTCTTTATTTTTAAAAGATGTATTACTATTGTGTGGGAATTTGAGTGCATGGTCTGTGAGTGAGTGTGTGTGTGTGACATAGTGTACATGTAAAAATTAAAAGACAGCTTTTCTGGAGTTCTATCCTTCCATTATTTTTGTTTGTTTCTATGTATGTTTTTAAAGACAGGGTTTCTTGTGTAATAGCCCTGGCTGTCCTGGTACTCACTTTGTAGACTAAGCTGGCCTTTAACTTAGAAATCCACCTGTCTCTGCCTCATGAATACAGGGATTTAAAGTTTGTGCCACTATGCTATGAAGCTTTAACACTATTGGTTGCTGATTTGGACATTTTGTCATTACTTGACTTGCTTCTTTTTTTGCTTTTCTTCCTGCACGAGTTTTATTTTTTTCTTTGTGTCACCTGCCTGTATTGTTGGTTGTTATATCTGAGATTCCAAATGTAGTGTCATCTTGAGACATAAAATAGAAATGCCACTGTGCATCTTATAATTGTCACTACACAATCTTCAAACCACAGCAAGACTTTACAACAAAGAAATACAATCTCACAGTGCCAATCATGCTACTTTAAAGAATGTTGGACTAGGTGCTTTCCTAATGCACTTTTCTCCTGAGGACATTGCCCAATACTCTGTGTCTTATGATGTCTGTCTTACCTAGTTGGTGGAAACTTGAAACATTTCTAGTCTGTATGAGTTCTCTAAATTATTTTACTTAGACATTTTTAGTTACTGTTTCCACAGCTTTATAGAGATTTACCCAATGCACATACATATTAATATTTAACCTAAGATTAAGACCCCAATGTTGATGACCAGAGCTCATTTCTATGCATTTATTACTTCTGTACTCTTCTCTGCAAATTCTATTTTCCTGGACCTTTGTAGTCTGACTCCTGCCTCTCCTGTACAGTGAGACTACTGGGCTCTATTATTTTTCTTCTTCCTTTGTGATGTTCTAGAAATTACTTCCAGATGGTGAGATGAGGGCAATCTTAGGGCTTACCTCATTTGTTTCCTCTTTACCCTCTAAACTATTATTGCACTGTTCTTATTATTTATCATGGACTAACAAATTCATAAATTGATATACATATAATTCCATGATAATTCTCTACCATATTTATTTCTTTTAACTAATTTCTAAAAAACTTTCTACTAAAGACAATCAGAATCTGTTCAGATATTTGTTTGTTTATATTTATACTTTCATTGTTTATTCATTACATGAAGTATAATTCTTAGTAAAAACATGTGAGTGACTATTGCTTTTTATGGTTCATGAGATAGTAACTTTATTTTAATGTAAAATTTATATCATTTACATTTAGTACAATGCCCAATATGCTTGAACACATGTTCCCATTTTATGTAATGCTTTTTCACTGTTTTACTTTGCTATCCTTTTTACTTATCCTTTTTACTTACCTTTTCTATCTCTTCTGGTTTTGATGATTTGATTCAATAATTACATATTATCTTTCTCCTCCTAATTTAGAAGTTCCAATGTAGATTTTGTTTCTAATAATGAACACTTCTTTGTCTTATTCATGTCTATACATGTTGATTATGAGGCATGCCATACTGACTAAAAAATATTAAACACATAGTATGTTTTAATCAATGTTTAAAAGTAATGAGTATGCAAGATCTAGAATATTTTTCAGCATTCCACAAGCCACTTTCTAGTATCTTACCTTTCCTAATGGTTCTAGCTTCCAAAGCTAACCAGTATTTTATTGTGATAATTATCTTTGCTTCACAACAGAGTTTAATTTTGCTCTTATTAATGTTGATACAAATGAAATTTTAAATGAAGTTTGTCTTATGTCTCCTTTCATCTAATATTTTGTTTCTAAGGTTTTCTGTGTTGTTGTATATGATGTTAATTTATCTACTTTAAGAAGAGCTTATTGAATAAACAGACAAGTTGATATCTTGATTGTTTTTTTTTTTTGATTGAGTGTTCTATGAACACTCTTCGGAATCTGTTCATCCAATTTGCTATATTTCTCTAGCTATAAATCCAAGATTGAAATTGATGAACTATAGGTTATCATTATAGTTGATTTTAATTGTTAACTTGATGCAAATCTAGAATCACCTGTAAAGAAGAGGGGTTTTTGTTTTTCAATATTTTTTAAATTAAAATATAATTACTTCATTTTCTCCCATCTTTTTTCTACCTCTAGCCTTTTCCATGTATCTTCTTGCTCTCTTTCCAATTCATAGCCTCTATTTCTTTCATTATTTTTATATGTGTTTGATATATACATATTTCCAACATAATAAAACTTGCTCAGTCTATATAGTACGTGTGTGTGTGTGTGTGTGTGTGTGTGTGTGTATTTCAGGGATGACCATTTGGTTTTGGATAACTAATTTGGGGGAAGATTATTTTCTCTATTCTCAATATTTCTTAATTGACTATAGCTCATTGTTTAGAATTGATGCCCCATAAGATTTTCCCTTTCCATATTTGCATGTATTTTGCTGTCGTTCTTGTTTGGGTATTGTTTAGGCAGCTGTGTTGATAAGACTTCCTGAGTGTAACTCCTCTGATGTTTCTAGGAGACAAAATTTTATAGCAAAATCCTTTTCCTATGGCTTTAACAATATTTCTGCCCCCTTTTCAGGTAGGAGCTTAGAGCCTTAGATATAGAAATAGTGTATTAGTTGTAGTTGACACTACATGGTCACTTGTTATTCACTTTTTGATGGGTTGTTGTTTTCTGTAATGTTCTACAACTGTTTAGGTCATTTATTTGATGAGGGCTAAGACCTACATACTTAATCTGTGGGTATGAATGTAAATAGAATGTAGTTGTGAATTGTACTGGTTTAGTAAAATGGCAGTTGAAGGTTCTCCTATAACATCTGTGATTTTACTAGGTACCAGACATGGTTTCTCTCTTGTTGAGTAGATCTTAATTCCAATTAAAAAGTGGTTGGTTACTGTCACAAATACATGCCACCTTTTCAGCCTTAGGGATATTGCACCATAATGGTCATTGCTTTAATTCTCAGGCATCCTATCTGGGTAAGAACTATTGAGCCCTTTCCATCTTGGAAACTTGCATGGCACCTTATAGTGTCATAAAAGCTAGTCCTTAAGGAGGAAGCTTTCAAGTCAGATCCGAGTCAGATCTTCCAGGTTGTGTATCTAAAGTATCCATGTATTCAGCAATAGGAATTTATTTAGCAATAGTTTATGTTTTGAGAGTCTCTTGGACAATCTTTACCAAAAACTTAAAAGGGAACAGCTCATGCTTGATGTTGGAGGTTTTGTTAGATAGTCTATGGCCCATGGGGGAGCATTGTCAGTCCAGATGATAAAATGTCATTTAAATTATATTTGTGTATTTATATACAGGCTTGTATGTTTTAGATATAAATTTAGGCAGATAGAGAATAATATGATTCCTTAAGACTTTTTCCAGACATCCTTACTGTTATTTTACCCTCCTCTTTTTTCTGTATTATTCTCCTTCCCTCTCCCCAATTAAAGCACCCCCTTCCACACTTCTCCTTTTGCATAACTTGTACTCTGCTATTTTCTTCTCTATTGCTTCTCCTCCACCACAGTCTCTTTTTACTTTTCTAGTTTCTGAAGTTACTTCAGGGTTATATACTCATGTCTGAAGATTAGGAGCTAGGAAATATAGACGAAAGAAAACATTTCATATCTATTTGTTTTTCTGAAGCTGGGTTTGGAAATAAATTTTTTCAATGAGGGATAATCTAGATAAGATTAGTAAACATGTATATGGTGTATTGTAGACACACTTTTCTTTCCTGCCCATCTGTTCCTGAATAACTGATATGGAGACTTAGTATTAATTACAAATGCTTGGCCAATAGCTCAGGCTTATTACTAATTCTTTTTTTAAAAATTTATCTATTTGCCTTGGTGTTTGACTGGAACTGGAAATACAGACAGTTGTTAGCTGCCATGTGGGTGCTGGTAATTGAATCCCCATCTTCTGGAAGAGCAGTCAGTCCTTTTAACCACTGGGCCATCTCTTCAGCCCCCTAATTCTTACATTTATGTTAATCCATATTTCTTATTTTGTTTATTATATTTTCAGTTTATATTCTAAGCACAAAACTCCCACTCCCTCTCCTCCTCTCCCTTTCCTCCACTGCATTCTCAATCCATTTCTCATAGAGTGCAAGGCCCCTCCATTAGAAGTTAATAATATTTGGTATATCAAATTGACTGAGAAAGTTATTCCACCATAGGGAATGGGCTCCAAAAACAGTTATTGCACCAGGAATAAATCCTTGTCCCACTGCTGGGGACCATACAAACAGACTAAGCCACAAAACTGTCACCCACATTCAGACAATCTAGTTTGATCTCATGCAGGTTCCCCAGTCATCAATGCAGAGTCTGTGAGCTCCCAGATGATTGGGAGTCTCTGTGGGTTTTCCATCATGATCTTGACTATCTCCTCATTCATACAATCTCTCCTTTCTCTAATTGTTTTTCCATATGAAGTTGTGTATTGTTCTTCTGAGGTCTGTGAAGAATTGTGTTGGGATTTTGATAGAGATTGTATTGAATCCATAGATTGCTTTTGGTAAAATTGCCATTTTTACTATGTTGATACTCCCTATCCAAGAGCATAGAAGATCTCTCCATTTTTTATATCTTCGCTAATTTCTTCCTTTAAAGACTTAATGTTCTTATTATAGAAGTCTTTAACTTGTTTGGTTAGAGTTACCCCAACATATTTTATATTGCTTGTGGCTATTGAAAAGGATGATGTTTCTTTGATTTCTTTTTCATCTCATTTATCATTTATATATAGGAAGATTATGTTATCATTTATATATAGGAAGATTAATGATTTTTATTGAGTTAATATTGTATCCTACCACATCACTGAAGGCGTTTATGAGCTACAGAAGTTCCCTTGTAAAATTTTTTGTGACTACTTATATATACTGTAATATAATCTTCAAATAGAGAAAGTCTGACATTTTCCTTTCCAGTTTGTATCTTCTTGATATTCTTTTGTTGACTCATTTCTCTGGCTAGAACTTCAAGTACTATATTGATATGAAGAGAGTAGAAAACTTCATTTTGTTCCTGATTTTAGTTGAATTGCTTTGAGATTTTCTCCACTTATTTTGATGTTTGCTGTTGGCTTGCTGTATACTGCCTTATTATGTTTAGGTTTGTTCCTTTTATTCCTGATCTCTCTAAGATCTTTATCATGAAGTGATATTAGATTTTTTAGAAGCTTTTCCAGCATTTAATAAGATGATCATGGTTTTTTTTAGTTTGTTTTTATGGTTGATGACATTGACCAATTTTTGTATGTCGAACAATCTCTGTATCTCTGGGATTAAGCCTACTTAATCATGGTAAATGATTTTTTGATTTTTTTATTCATTTTTCCAGTATTTTATTGAATATTTTTCCATCAGTGTTCATAAGGGAGATTGGTCTGTAATTCTCTTTCTTTGTTGCATCTTTGTGTATTTTGGGTATCAGGGCAACTGTAGACTCAGAAAAAGAGTTTGGCAATGTTCTTTCTGTTCCTTTTGTGTGGAACAAATTGAGAAGTGTTGGTATTAGCTCTTTCTTGAAATTCTCATAGAATTCTATGCTGAAACCAACTGGCCCTGGGCTTTTTTGATTCAGAGATTTTTTTTAAAAGACTACTTTTATTTCCTTAGGGGTTATAAGTCTACTTAAGTGGTTTACCTCTTATTAATTTGATTTTTGTATATGGTACCTATTCAGAAAATTGTACATTTTTTAGATCTTGTGGAGTACAGGTTTTTAAAGTATGACCTAAGGATTTTCTGGATTTCCTCAGGGTCTGTTGTTATGTCTCACTTTTCATTTCTGATTTTGTTAATTTGTGTATTCTCTCTCTGCCTTTAAGTTAGTTTGAATAAGGGTTTGTTTATCTTGTTGATTTTCTCAAAGAACAAACTCTTTGTTCTATCAATTCTTTGTATTGTTCTCTTTGTTTTTATTTTATTGATTTTGGCCTTGAGTTTGATTACTGTTTGTTGTCTACTTCTGGGTGAACTTGTTTCTTTTTGTCTTAGAGCTTTCAGATGTGCTGTTAAGTCACTAGTGTGAGATCTATCTAAGTTCTTGATGTGGGCACTTAGTGCTATGAACTTTTCTCTTAGCACTGCTTCATATGGGACTTCATAGGGTCTCATAAGTTTGGGTATGTTGTGCATTTATTGAATTGTTTTTTTTGAGGTCTTATGAAGTTTAATTATAATGAAATTTTTAGGGAAGGCTAAACAACAACAATTGCAACAACTATTGTCTTGGATCTTAGAGAAATATAAATATTGAGGTTTCTTGCCCAGGAATTGATTAGATTTCCGGCACCTGGACCACCTGTATGGAGAGTCTCTCTCCAGGACTGGAGTCAATCCCTAGAGTCTGATCTCAGAATCTCCCTAGCAGATAGGAGCTAGGGTTTGGCTGTGAAGGGCTCCTCCAGCCACACCTAAAAGAGGGGGACCTTGCATAGCTGGACCCTGCCTCTAGGGTGAATTGTATCATCAGAGAATGACTAATGCTTTGAAATTCAGACCCCATCTAGAGGTGAGCAGAGTCCAGCACCTGGACCACCTGTACAGAGAGTCCCTCTCTGGGACTGGGGTCAATCCCTAGAGTCTGATCTCAGACTCTCCCTAGCAGACAGGAGCTAGGGTTTGGCTGTGAGGGGCTCCTCTAGCCAAACCTAAAAGAAGGGATGTTGCAGGCTGGGCCCACCTCCAGGGTCAACTGCATAATCAGAGAAGGACTGAGGCTTTAAAATTCAGACCCCTGTCCAGAGCAGAGTCAGAGATCAGGCAGACTTCTTGCTCAGAGGAAATAGGAGACACACAAGCCCTCTTGCCACAACTGACTAGGAGCTGCCTAATTGTGAACCACTGAAACCATGGGTAGATGCCAGTGCAAAATACATACAACAATATAAAGATCAACAAGGCAACACCAGAAGAAACTGGTGGTTCTACAACACAAAGACCTGAACAGAGCAATGAAGAAGAAACAGATGGAAACAACAGCAAAAAACCTTTATGAAGATTCTTGAAGCCTTCAAAGAAGATATAAAAAATTTCTTTAAAGAAATATAAGAAAATACGAACAAAAAATTGGAAGAAATGAACAAATCCTTGAAAGAAAACCAAGAAAAGGTAAACCAAAAAATGAAACATTCCAGGGACTAAAAACTGAAATAGAAGCAATAAAAACGGCACAAAATGCAGCAAAGATGGAAATAGAAAATCTGAAGAAAAGATCTGGAGCTGCAGATACAATCATAACCAACAGAATCCAAGGGATGGAAGAGAGAATCTCTGGAGTGGAAGACTCAGTAGCAGAAATAGATACACCAGTTAAAAATACTAAAACCAAAAAAGCCATAACAGAAAATGTTCAGGAAATCTGGGACACCATGAAAAGACTTAACCTGAGAATAATAGGAAAAGAAGAAGGAGAATACCAGCTCAAAGGCACAGATAATGAATTCAATAAAATCATAGAAGACATCTTTCCCAACTTAAAGAAGGAAATGCCTATAAAGATACAAGAAGCTTACAGAACACGAAATAGATATGACCTCCCATAAAAGTCTGCTTGCTACATAATAATTAAGCCACAAAACATACAGAACAAAAGATGTTAGGAGTGTTTATTGAATTGTAAAAAGTCTTTAATTTCTTCATTTTTTCCTTGACCCAATGGTGATTTAGTTGAACATTGTTCAGTCCCATAAATTTTTAGGCTGTAATTTGCGTTGTTGTTGAAGTCTTACTTTAAGTTGTGGTGATCCAAAAAGATATAGGAAGTTATTTAATTTTTTGTATCTGTTTGGATTTGCTTTGTGACTGAGTATGTCGCCAGTTTTAGAGAAGGTTCCATAAGATGTTGAGAAGAAGGTATATTCTATTGTGGTTAGGTGAAATGTTCTATAGATGTATGTTAAGACCATTTGAATTACTTCCCTTATTTCTGTTAAATTTATATGTGACAGGCTTGTTCATTAATGAGACTTGGCTGTTGAAGTCTCTACTATCAATGTTTGGGGTTTGATTATAATGTTTAAGGTTTAATAATGTTTCTTTTACAAATATAGGCACCCTTGTATTTGGGACATAAAGGTTTAGAATGGAATCTTCATCTTGATGTATTTTTCCTGTGATCAATATGAAATATCTTTCTCCATCATTTGATTAATTTTAGTTTGAAGTCTATTTTGTTAGAGATTAGGATAGCTACACCAGCTTGTTTTTTAGGTCCATTTGATTGGAAATTTTCCCCAATTCTTTACTCTGAGATAATATCTATCTTTGAAATTTAAGCGTGTATTTTTGTAGAGTAGAAGGATAAATACTGTTTTTATACCCATTTTGTTAGCTTGTGCCTGTTAAAAGATGAATTGATTTTTATTGATATTAAGATATATTAATGGCCAGTGATTGTTACATCCTGTTTTTTTATTGTTGTTGGTAGTGTGTTTTCCTTTTTTGGGTTTGCTGGTATGAGAGTATTTATTGTCTGTATTTTTGTGGGTGCAGTTAACTTTCTTGGGTTGTAGTTTTATTCTAGTACTTTCTGTGGGACTGGATTTGTGGATAAGTATTGTTTAAATTTGGGTTTATCATAGAAAATTGCTGTGTGCTAATGCTATTGTACACTGTAAAGATTTACCAGTTATTGGTTTAATAAAATGCTGATTGGTCAGTAGCCAGGTAGAAAGTATAGCCAAGGTGACAAGACTAGAAAAATTCTGGGAAGAGAAAAAGCACAGATGTAGTGGCCAGCCAGACACAGAGGAAGCAAGATAAGAATGCTGAATTGAGAAAAGATACAAAGCCATGAGGCTAAGCATAGATAAGAACTATGGGCTAATTCAAGCATAAGAGTTAGTTAGTAATAAGCTTGAGCTACTGGCTG
Organism: Sigmodon hispidus; assembly: GCA_004025045.1. Lineage (NCBI taxonomy): Eukaryota > Metazoa > Chordata > Mammalia > Rodentia > Cricetidae > Sigmodon > Sigmodon hispidus. Next base: position 20,687 of record PVIH01011700.1, on the reverse strand, counting down.
AGCATTTATATGTAATAATAAACTTCTGAGTCCATTATTTGGGAAACAGCTGCCAAGTATTTGGTAGTTTCTGGCAGGGCAGAATCTTCCAGCTACAAATGTGCTCCAACATGGTGGATGTACATCCACATAAAACCTCGGAAAGCAGGGGCTGGAGAGATGGCTCAGCAGTTAAGAGCACCGGCTGTTCTTCCAGAGGACCCAGGTTCAATTCCCAGCACCCACATGGCAGCTAACAACTGTCTGTAGTTCCAGTTCCAGGCAAACACCAATGCAAATAAATAAATAAATAAATAAATAATAAATAAATAAAGTTTAAAACAAAACAAAACAAACAAACAAACAAACAAAAAACCTCGGAAAGCTTAAAAAGCAATTCTAGACACAAAATAATACAGTCTTGGTAGCAACTTTTTTTTCAGGAGGGCTGTGTTTGCTGGAGGCAAGCAGAGGCCTGCCTCCTTTAAGAGAGGATTCTTGACTCAGTGTTAGTGGCAAGAACTATGAGGCTCTTTTAAGAGGCTCTGCTGCCAAACACTGAGAGTTTATGAGTCATGGAAGGTAGTGAACTTGGTGGCAGTATAAATTCTAAAATTTCTCCAAGGTTGGGAGGTATTTGTTATTCTTACCAGTACCTCTGTCATGAAACTAAGTTCTCCCAGACCAAGGATCTGGTTAGAACCAGCCTCCATAGCCAAGGCCTTAATCCTAGCTTAATCTTTCTGAAAAAGATAGTGATATACAGTAAAGGCAGATTCAAATTAAAAAAGCCTCTAAATGGTTTACAGTGTATTTTAAAATATATAAAGGCTTTGGAGAAAAAAGAAAGAGGATAAGGAAAGCCTTTAAAAAAGAAATAGATTAATAAGAAAAATAGCAAGGCACACAAAGATGAAATATGCACAAAGAGTCTGGATACTGTATGTTATGATGTTGTCTTTGAGATTTTTGACTACAGAGAAAGGCACAGAAGCTGCTAAGAGACATTTGATTATAAATACTGCTAGATTAAATGAGCATTTATATTTTTCAAATATTTTGATTTGAAATTTTAAATCAAAAGATACTATACTTTGAAGGAGAGGTTTTGTTTTTATTTACACAGAAAATTAGAGGCTGAAAATTCATTCTGGGTTAAAGAAAATAAAGTGTGATAAACAAAGGCCCCTTGAAAAATTTCTAATGGGAGTGGATGGCCTAAATGAGCCAACATTTCAGAGTACCTCTGTGGCAGTTTACTCTAAGTTCTGCATCCAGAACAGCTTCAAGGCTGTCTGAGATGATCAAACCTCACAGTCTACTCTACTCAGTACTTGACCACAGTCTTAAATTTTCTTTGGGTTTCCATAACTTTACTACTGTCCCCAGTCAGCAGTAAACAGTCTGGAGAACTATTCCCACATACTCCCAAAATGGAATATAGACATCTGTCTTTGTTTACAACATCGACTACAAGTTGTTATAAATAACGGTCAGGAAAAAAAGGTTAAACAAAAGAGATTAGAATCAGAATTCTTGTTTTAAAAAGAAAAAAGGAGAAGTGCTATGGGATAATGCTCTTGTTCACTGTAAAGATTTGTCACTCCTATTGGTTTAATAAAATGCTGAAAGACCAGTAGTTAGGCAGAAAGTATAGGTTAGACAACCAGACTATGAGGATTCTGGGAAGAAGAAAGGCAAGAGATGCAATCATCAGCCAGATACAGAGGAAGCAAGATGAGAATGCTGGAGTGAGAAAATGTACCAAGCCATGTGATTAAGCACAGATAAAAATTATGGGTTACAAGCTACAAACCACAACCACTGAAATTTTGGGATCAGAAGGAACTTAAGACATCCAAGTATTTCCCTAGAAAGAGAATATCTCATTAGCAAATTGGAATCATAACAGGTAGTGACCAAGGAGAGGTGGGAGCAAATCATGAAAGAATGATATGGTTGAGGGAGAGAAGCATCAAAGAGGGAGAAAAAAAGAGATATCTTGATAGAGGAAACCAATGCAGGGTTGAAAAGAGACCATGTGCTAGGGAAACCCCCAAGAATACACAGAATGTCCCTGGCTAAGTCCCCAACCAATAATAAAGGGGTGTCTAAATAAGCCTTCCTCTATAATTAAATAAATAATTACTCTAAGTGTCATCACAAAACCTACACCCAACAATAAGTGGATGTAGAGGCAGAGATTCATGCATGGGCACTGGGCCAAGATCCCCTTCCAGCTGAAGGTGGGAGGAGAAGAGTCTGTATGAGCAAGGGGATAGGGACTATGAGGAGGAGTCCCACAGAGATGGCTGGCTGGAGCTCTGGGGAGCCCACTGAATCAAGAACAGCCCCTGGGGAACAACAGGAAAAAAGAGCAAGGCCCTTCAAGGGTAGGCAACTGTTGATTGGCATGGGAAGTATGTGGAGCCTCAAGGGGTGGAATCAGACTGTGTTCCTGTAAATGGGCTGGCACCTTGGAGTCCATTCCCTGCAGAGGAGTACCTAACCCAGTGGGTCAGCTCAGTGTGGCACATCCACTCTAGGCAAGTCCAATTTCCTCACCCCAATATCAAGACTGGGTTAGGCACTCCTCTGCAGGGAATGGGTTCCAAGATTTTTTATTTTAGTAGAGTATATATTTCCAAAGTATGACCTGATAATTCTCTGAATTTCCTGGGTGTCTATCATTATACCTCCTTTTACATTTCTGACTTTGTTAATTTGTTTACTCTCTGTCTGTCTTTTGGTTAGTTTGAATAAGGGTTGGTTTATCTTGTTGATTTTCTCAAAGAAGCAACTTTTTGATTAACTGATTCTTTGTTTTGTTCTCTTTGTTTCTACTGTACTGATTTCAGCCCTAAGTTTTGATTATTTCCTGCTGTCTACTCCTTCTAGGTGAGTTTGCTTCTAATTGTTCTAAAGCCTTCAGCTGAATTGTTACAGGTCTCTTGTGTGAGATTTCTCTTGGTTTTTCATATAGGCATCTACTGCTATGAATTTTCCTCTTAAGACTGCTTTCAATGTATTCCATAAGTTTGGATATGTTGTGGGTTCATTTTCATTAAATTTTAGAAAGTCTTTGATTTTTTTCTTAATTTCTTCCCTGACTCAGTGGTGGTTCAATATAGAGATGTTCAGTTTTCATGAGTTTATAGGCTTTCTATGCTTTTTGTTGATGTTGAATTCTAATTTAGGCCATGGTGGTCTGATATGATACAAGAAGTTATTTCCATTTTTTTTTGGTTTCTATTGATATTTGCTTTATGACCAAGTATGTGGTCAATTTTAGGGAAAGTTCCATGTGGTGCTGAGAAATATGTATATTCCTTTGTTTTTGGGTGGAAGCTTCTGTAAATATCTAATAAGTCCATTTGCATCAGAACCTCTGTTAGATCCATGATTTTACTGTTGAGTCTTTCTCTGGTTGACTTATCCAAGGATGAAAGTGGGGTATTGATGTCTCCCACTATTAGAATTTGACATTTGGTGTGGAGTTTAAGCTTTAGTAGTGTTTCTTTTACATATGTAGGTGCCTTTATATTAGGGGCAGAAATATTCAAGATTGAGAACTCATCTTGATGGATTTTTCCTGAGATGAATAAGAATGTCTGTACTGGTCACTTTTAAGTGATTTTAGTTTGAGGTCTACTTTATTAGATATAAGGATGGCAACACCAGCTTGTTTTTTGGAGCCATTTGATTAAAATATCTTTACCCAACCCTTTACTATGAGCCTGTTTTTGGAGTTGAAGTGTGTTTCTTGTATGCAGCAGAAGATAGGCTTTTGTTTTTGTATTTAACATGTTAGAGTGTCTTTTATAGGTGAATTGAATTCATTGATATTAAGAGATATTAATGACCACTGATTGTAATGTCCTGTTATTTTTGTGGTATCTTGTGCATATTTCCTTTCTTTGGGCTTTTCTTCTGTGGGATAGTTGATTGTTTGTGGTTTCATGTGTGTATCTGGGTTCCTTAGGTTGGAGTTTTCCCTCTAGTGCTTTATATAATGCCAAATTTGTAGATAGGTATTGTTTCAATCTGTCTTTGTCATAAAATATTTTGCTTACTCCACCTATGGTGATTGATAGTTTTGTGGGGTATAATAGACTGGGTTAGTAGCCATGCTCTTTTAGTGTCTGTATAACTTCTGACCAGGATCTTCTTGCTTTCATTGTTTCCATTGAATAGTCTGATGTTATTCTGATGGGTCTGCCTTTATAGGTAAGCTGGCCCTTTTCTTTTTTTATTATGAATAAAGTCATATTTTATGCATGTATCCTCTTGTTCAAACCCCCTTCCCCCTCCTGCCCCTCCCAGTCACTTGCTCTTTTTCCCATCTCTTTCTGTCCTCCACAGCAATGACAGGAGGTCCCAAGGTGGCTTAGTTTACCATCCACTCCAGGCAGATCTGCTTTCCTCACCCCAACATCAAGACTGGGTCAGGTGTTCCTCTGGAGGGAATGGGCTCCAAGGTGCCAGGTCTAAGCTGTTTCAGATCCCAAGCTGTTCAGTGGTAGTGGATTGCAGCTTGGACATCTTTGCTTTATGTTTAAAGTCCACTTCTGAATGAATATATCCCCTGTTTATCTTTCTGGGTTTGTGATAGCTCACTCAGTAGGATATTCTCCAAATCCATCCATTTGCTTGCAAATTATAGGATATCATGTTTTTATTGCTGGGTAGTATTCCATTGTGTAGATGTACCACACTTTGTTAGTCCATTCTTCATTTGAGGGGCATCTAAGTTCTTGCTATTATAAATAATGGTTCTATGAATATAGTTGAGCTAATGCCTTTGGATGTGAATGTGCATCTTTAGGGTATATGCTTAGTAGTGGTATTGCTGGGTCCTTGGGGAGAATAATTTCCAGTTTTCTGAGGAACTGCCATATTGCTTTCCAAAGTGGCTGAACATGCTTGCACTACCACCAACAATGGAGGAGTGTTCCCCTTGCTCTGCAACCTCTCCAGCATAGGCTGTCATCTGTGTCTTTTATCTTAGCCATTCTGACAAGTGTAAGGTGGCATCTCAAAGTTGTTTTAATTTGCATTTCTCTGATGGCTAAATAAGTTGAGTACTTTTTCAAGTGCCTTTCAGCCATTTGTAATTCTTCTGCTGAGAATTCTCTTTTTAGTTCTGAGCCCATTTTTTAATTGGGTTATTCAAGATTATAGGCTCTAGTTTCTTGAGTTCTCTATATATTTTAGAGATCAGTCCTCTGTCACTTGTAGGGTTGGTGAATATCTTTTCCTATTCTGTACGCTGTCATTTTGTCTTATTGACAGTGTTCTTGGCTTTAAATAAGCTTCTCAGGTTCAGGAGGTTCCATTTATTGATTGTTGTTCTGAGTGTCTGTGCTACTTTTGTTATATTTAGGAAGTGGTCACCTGTGCCAATGTGTTGGAGGGTATTTCCCACTTCCTTTTCTATCAAGTTCAGTGTAGCTGGGGTTATATTGAGATATTTGTTCCATGTGGATTTGAGTTTTGTGCCGGGTGATAGACTTGGATGTATTTGCATTTTTCTACAAACTACCATTGAGTTATGCCAACACCATTTGTTAAAGATAATATCTTTTTTCCATTGAATATTTTGGGCCTCTTTGCCAAAGATCAGGTGTTCATAGGTTTTTGGATTAATGTTGGGATCTTCATTCTGATTCCATTGATCCACAAGTCTGTTTTTATGCCAGTACTATTTTTTACTATAGCTCTAAAGTATAACTTGAAGTCTGGGATGGTGATGCCTCTTGAGGTATAATAAAAAAAGAGTGTGAGATATTTGTAGGTTTTTCATATAAACATGTAGTGCTGTGAATTTTCATCTTAAGACTGCTTTCATTGTGCCCCATATTTGGGTATGTTGTGGTTTCATTTTCATTAAATTCTAGGAAGTCTTTGATTTGTTTCTTAATTTTTTCCTTGACCCAGAGGTAGTTTAGTTGAGTGATGCTTAGTGTACATGAGTTAGTAGGCTTTCTGTGATTTGTGATGTTGTTGAACTCTAACTTTAGACCATTGTGGTCTGATATGATACAAGGGACTATTTCCACTTTTTTGTATCTGTTTATATTTGCTTTATGACCAATTATGTGGTCAATTTTAGAGAAAGTTCCATATGGTGCTGAGAAATATATATATTCCTTTGCTTTTGATCAAATCTTCTGTAAATATCTATTACATCTATTTGCATCATAACCTCTGTTAGACTCCTTATTTCTCTGTTGAGTCTCTGTCTGGTTGACCTATCCAAGGGTGAAAGTAGGGTATTGAAGTCTTCCACTATTAAGATATGAGAATTGATGTGGCATTTGAGCTTCAGTAGTTTTTTTTTTAACATATGTAGGTATCCTCATATTAGGGCCATAAATATTCAAGATTGAAATCTCATCTTAATCAATTTTTTTCTGAGATGAATTAAGTAATGTCCATTCTGGTCTCTGTTAGTTGGTTTTTGTTTTAAGTCTAACTTGTTAGATATTAGGATGGGAACACCAGCTTGTTTCTTGTGGCCATTTGATTGGAAAATTTTCCCAACCCTTTACTCTGAATCTGTGTCAGTCTTTGTGGTTGATGCGTGTTTCTTGTATGTGGCAGGATAGCTTCTTTTTTTGTACCCATAATGTTAGTGTGTGTCTTTTTATAGGTGAATTGAATCCATTGACATTAAGGGATACTCATGACTACTGATTGTTAATTCCTGTTATTTTTGGTGGTAGCTTGTATGTTTCCTCTCTTTGGTGTTTTCTTTTGTGGGATTATTGATTGTTTGTGGTTTCATGGGTGTATCTGGTTTCCTTAGGTGGGATTTTTTTTCTCTAATGCTTTCTGAAGGGCCGCATTGGTAGATAGATATTGTTTCATTCTTACTTTGTCATGAAATATCTTGTTTACTCCATCTATGATGATTGATTGATAGTTTTGCTGGGTATAGTAGTCTAGGTTGGCAGCCATGCTCTTTTAGTATCTGTATAACTTCTGACCAGGACCTTTTTGCTTTCAGTGTTTCCATTGAACAGTCAGGTGTTATTCTGATTGGTCTGCCTTCATAGGTAAGTTGGCCCTTTTCTTTTGCAGCTCTTAAAATTTTGTCTTTGTTCTGTATGATTTGTGGTTTGATTAATATGTGGCAATTGTGCTTTTTTGGGTGGTCAAATCTATTTGGTGTCTTGTAAGTTTCTTGTATCTTTATAGGCATTTTCTTCTTTAAGTTGGGAAAGTTTTCTTCTATGACTTTATTGAATACATTATCTGTGCCTTTGAGCTGGTATTCTCCTTCTTCTATTCCTATTATTCACAGGTTAGGTCTTTTCATGTTGTCCCAAATTTTCTGAATGTTTTGTATTATTGCTTTTTTGGTTTTTGTGTTTTCTTTGACTGATGTATCTATATTTGCTATTTGTCTTCAACTCCAGAGATTCTCTCTTCCATCCCTTGGATTCTGTTGGTTATGGTTGTATTTGTAGTTCCAGCTCTTTCTTCAGATTTTCTATTTCCATCTTTGCCTCATTTTGTGCCTTTTTTATTGCTTCTATTTCAGTTTTTGGTTCCTGGAATGTTTCTTTTATTTTTGGTTTACCTTTTCTTGGTTTTCTCTCAAGGATTTGTTCATCTCTTCCAATTTTTTGTATTTTCTTCTATTTTTTTAAGGAAAATTTTGATGTCCTCTGTTAATGCTTCTTTAATATTCATAAAGATGCTTTTGATGTTGTTTCCTTCTGTTTTCTCTTCATTGCTCTATTCAGGTCTTCATGTTGTAGAACCACCAGTTTCTTCTGATGTTGCCTTGTTGTTCTTTATATAGTTATATGTATTGCACTGGCATCTGCCCATGGCTTCAGTGGTTCACAATTAGTCAGCTCCTAGTCTTTGTGGCTAGAGGGCTTGTGTGTCCTCTATCTGCTGTGAGCAAGCTTGATCTCTGTCTTTGCTCTGTACATGAGTTTCAAAGGTATCAGTTTTTCTCTGATGATGCAATTTTCCATGGAGGCCAGGCCTGGCCATGCAATGTCCCTTCTTTTAGGGGTTGCTGGAGGAGGCTGTTCACAGCTAAAGCCTAGGGCCTGTATGCCAGCATGAGTCTGAGTTCAGACCCTTGTGTGTGACCCAGTCCCCAGAGATATTCTCTGGATGGAAGGCCCAAGAGCTTTAATCTGCTCACCTCTGACTCTTCTCTAGACCAGGGTTTGAGTTTCAAAATTGCCCTTTTCTTTTGCAGCTCTTAAATTTTTTTCATTGTTATGTGTGTTTTGTGGCTTTATTATTATGTGGCAAGCAGACTTTTTGTGGGGGTCCAATCTATTTGGTGTTCTGTAAGCTTCTTGTATCTTTATAGGTATTTTCTTCTTCAGGTTAGGAAAATTTTCTTCTATGATTTTTATTGAATATATTATCTGTGCCTTTGAGCTGGTATTCTTCTCCTTCTATTCCTATTCCTATTATTCTCAGGTTTGGTCTTTTCATGGAGTCTCAAATTTCCTGAACATTTTGTGTTATGGTTTTTTGTTTTTGGTGTTTTCTCTGAGTGATTTATCTATTTCCATTTTTGAGTCTTGCACTCCAGAGATTCTGTCTTCTATCTCTTGGATTCTGTTGGTTATGGTTGTATCAGTAGTTTTAGTTCATTTCTTCAGTTTTTCTATTTCCTTTTTTGCCTCATTTTGTGCCTTTTTTATTGTTTCTATTTCATTTTTTAGTACCTGGAATGTTCCTTTCATTTGTTGAATATCTCTTTCTTTGTTTTCTCTCAAGGATTTGTTCATCTCTTCTAATTTTTTATTTTTCTGTTTCTTTAAGGGACCTTTATACCCTCTTTCAAGGTTCTATAATTTTCATATAGGTGTTTGTAATGTTCTTTCCTTCTGTTTACTTTTCATTGCTCCATTCAGGTCTTGATGTTGTAGAGCCACCAGTTTCTTTTGGTGGTGTATTTGTTTTTTAAATTGTTATATGTATTCTTGCACTGGCATCTGCTCATTGCTTCCTTGGTTCACTTTTAGTCATGTCTTAGTTGGATCTTATTCAGCTGTGGCTACAGGGATTGTGTGTCTCTTGTATTCTGTGGACACAGAGTCTGCAAGATCTCTTACTTTTGTCAGACCACAGGATTCACACTGTCCTAATATGTCTGTCTCTCACTTCTCACTCTGATCAGGACATGGAGTCATGCAGTTTGGAGAGATGTCCATTTGTGATGATGCAGCTTGCCTTGGAGGTGGGGCCCAGCCATTTGCTATGCATCCCCTGGGATATCTGGGGAAGGGTTCTCCCAGCCTTGGTTTAGCACAGGACTAGTTATGAGGCCAGATCCAGGACCTTGTCTCTGGTCTCTGCCATGAGGTCACTGGGAGGCCTCAGGGCTGGAATGCCTCAGGGTTGGAATGGTTCACCTCCCACTCTCCTCTTGGACACGGGGTTGTGTGGTCCAGAGAGACCAAATTTCTATCTTCTTGTCTTGTTTTTTTTTTTTTTAGTTCCAGGAAGATACTTGCTGGATATGTGATTCATGATTTCTTGGCTTGTAATTTCTCTCTCAGGGTACTTGATTGGTGATTACATTGTATCCTTTTCTTCCACTGACTGTTTCTCATGCCTCTTTTTAAAAATAAGTGTTCTTAAAATTAAGGACCTTTTCAGGCCTAATATGAAAAACTAATACAGTAAAAGCTTCCTAAAAATATATATGTATGTAAAGGCAATCTAAATAAAATTGATAAGTGATGAGGGATACAGAGTCTAAGCTGGTCATCTCTTGTCACAAATGAAACCTTCAGTGATGGAATTGGGTTACATCTAATTGAGTTGTTGGCTTAAGGGGTCACATAGAAATTCCAAATAATTCAACCTATTGCCAAGATTATAGGTTTTTCACTATAAACTCACAATGGCCTATTTACAAAGAGAACACTTACTTAACTTATTGAACTGGGAGAAGTCAAGCTAGTGTCTACAAAAAAATCCTTCACCCCTATGTTCTAGCATCTTTGGTACTCTGAATACTACCAAAAGAGAAATGTAAACACCAAGCCAGCCACAAACCATTTGATTTGCAATGATGTTCTGTCTGCTAGGACAATGGTAGCACAAAACTTGTGAAAATTACTAACCAATATCTGATTTTATTTAGTGCCCACTTCATGAGATGGAACTTATATTCAACATTGCCTAAATATCTAATAACCTGAGACTAGATAGTCTAGGGACCTAGGGTAAACCCAAATACTACTGTTTTAAAATAGAAAAAATAAAATGAGTCCTAATGACATTATGCCATAGTCATAGATTATTGCCTTGCTCGGCTATCATCAGAGAACATTTCTTCTGCACTAGATAAGAACAAATATAGACATTATGCAGAAAGTGAGAGACATGTTTTTCTCTGTTCCACTAGCCAGCTCCCAAATAATGACATGGAAACATTATTAATTATGAAAGCTCAGTCTTGGCTTAGGCTTTTCTCACTAGTTTTTATAACTTAATCAACTTGTTTTAATCTATGTTCTCTTGTGTGGCTCATTACCTCATGTCTTTGTACTGCTCATTTGCTTTATCCAAGTCTGGTTGGTGATTTCACAATCTTTCCAGAGTTTGCTCTCTGCACAAAGTCCCACATATACCTTGTGCCTACATATTGGCAACTTAGCTTTTTATTAAATCAATTGCTTCAATATATTTTCACACAGTGTACAAATATCTCACAACAGACCTTGGAATATTTAACCCTAAATAAGATGTGTTTATCAACTCTCTCACCTAGGACTCAGGGACCTCTGTAAATGAGGAGTCAGAAAGATTGTAAAAGCCAGAGGGTATGGAGACTATAAAGAAAACAAAGTCCTCTAGGTCAACATGATCAAAGTCCAAATGAACTCACAGATACTTAAGTAGCAACAAAGGGCTGTATAGATCTGCACAAGGTTTTTTTGCATAAATATTATGGCTTTAAGTTTAATGTTTTTATGAGCTTACTAAATGTTTAAAGAAGTGAGATTCTGATTCTCCTGAGCTTTCTTTTTGTTTTATCTAATGTGTTACTTTTATCTTATAATTGTATATTTTATTATTATTGTTTTAAAGCCCATTTTTTTCTAATGAGAGACAAAAGGGGAAATGTGTTTGCATGAAAGAGGAGATGTATGTTAGGAACTGGGAGAGTAGAGGGAAGAGAAAGTGTAATCATAATATATTATGTAAGAAAAAATATATTTTGATGTTGGGGGGAGAAAACTGTATTTGCCAGGAGTGAAGGCTGAACTAAGCAATATTAGGACCTTGGGACCTTGGAACAGCCTGCCCATGGGGGGGAGGATGGGGAGATGTGGAGAAGAGAGAATCACCTGATGTGGTGGGAGGGGGAAGGGACCTTGAATAAGGATATACAAGGATAGGAAATGTGACTTCTTTATTCATAATAATAAAAAAAGGAAAAAAAGAAAAATATATACATAAAAAAAGAAAAATATATTTTAAATAAAAAAATCATGTAAAAATAAAATAGAATAAGAAGCTTTATGATTACATTGGGCCTACCACAGTCATCCAGGATAATCTTCTCAGATCAATGCCTTATTTATATAATGTCTGTAAAATTTTGCAATATATAATTCACATGCATTGCATAAATTCTATTTGGTATATAATAAAAAGCTGGAACCAGATATTGAGGAAAAGTTGGAATATCAGAGAGATAAAGAAACAAACCATAGCCACTTCTCATCTACCAACTTGTAGGCCTGTCTACACTTATCCTCTGATTCCAACTTATCTCTCCTTAGCCTACCAAGGAAGAATCTTGGAAAGCTAAAAATTTCTTTCTTTTCTTTCTCCACCCAGCTATTTGAACTTCCACTTTTCACATTCCTAAAGCTAGGATTAAAGGTGTGGGTCACCACTCCCTGACCTTTATGGCCGGGCTCTTTGGCTGACTCTCTGATATTTCAGATTAGTTTTATTAAATATATTACCACACATTTCTTTTGGTGTCAAAAATAAAAATTAATGTTATAACTAATATAAGAAAAACTATAGAGGTTCTGGAACCTGATCTCCCTTCCAGAAAGTCACTCTTCAGGACCAGGGTCAATCTGTAGAGTCTGATCCCAGACTCTCCTTAGCATACAGGGCTAGGGTTTGGCTGTGAGGGGTTTTTGCACAGCCAGGCTCCACCTCTAAGGCAAACTGCATCATCAGAGAATGCCTGAGGCTTTGAAATTTAGACCCCTGTCCAGATCAGAGTCAGAGATCAAGCAGATCCCTTGCTCAGAGGAGACAGGAGACACACAAGCCCTCTTGCCACAACTGACTAGGAGTGGCCTAATTATGAACCACTGAAGCCATAGGCAGATGCCAGTGCAAAAATACATATAATAATATAAAGAACAACAAGGCAACACTAGAAGAAACTGGTGGTTCTACAACTACAAGACCTGAACAGAGCAATAAAGAGGAAACAGAAGGAAACAACAGCAAAAACACCTTTATGAAGATTATTGAAACCTTCAAAGAAGATATAAAAAATTTCTTTAAAGAAATAGAAGAAAATACAAACAAAAAATTGGAAGAGATGAACAAATCCTTGAAAGAAAACCAAGAAAAGGTAAACCAAAAATGAAAGAAACATTTCAGGAACAAGAAACAGAAATAGAAGCAATAAAAATGTCACAAAATGAGGAAAAGATAGAAATAGAGAATCTAATGAAAAGAGCTGGAACTACAAATAGAACCATAACCAACAGATTCCAAGAGACAGAAGAGAGAATCTCTGCAGTGGAAGACTCAGTAGCAGAATTAGATACATTAGTCAAAGAAAATACTAAAACCAAAAAGCCATAACGCAAAATGTTCAGGAAATCTGGGACACCATGAAAAGTCCTAACTTGAGAATAAAAGGAAGGGAAGAAGGAGAAAAATACCAGCTAATACCACAGATAATGTATTCAATAAAATCATAGAAGAAATCTTTCCCAATTTAAAGAAGAAAATGCCTATAAAGATACAAGAAGCTTACAGAACACCAAATAGATTTGACCCCACAAAAAAGTCTGCTTGCCACATAATAATCAAGCCACACAACATACAGAACAAAGACAAAATTTTAAGAGCTGCAAAAGAAAATGGCCAACTTACTTATAAAGGGAGACCCAACAGAATAACACCTGACTGTTCAATGGAAGCAATGAAAAAAATAAGGACTTGGTCAGAAGTTATGCAGACACTAAAAGAGCATGGCTGCAAACCTAGACTACTATACCCAGCAAAATCATCAATCACCATAGATGGAATAAATAAGATATTTCATGACAAAGTCAGACTGAAACAATACCTATCTACCAATCTGGCCCTCCAGAAAGCTTTACAGAAAAAACTCCAACATAAGGATCCCAGATACACGCATGAAACCACAAACAATCAATAATCCCACAGAAAGGAATTACATACAAGCTATCACCAAAAATAGCAGGAAATATAAATCAGTGGTCAATAATATCCCTTAATATCAATGGACTCAACTCTCTATAAAAAGACACACACTAACACAATATATACAAAAACAGAAGCTATCCTTCTGCTTCATACAAGAAACACATCTCAACCACAAAGACAGACACAAGCTCAGAGTAAAGGGTTGGGAAAAGATTTTCCAATCAAACGGCCCTAAGAAACAAGCTGGGGTTGCCATCCTAATATCTAACAAAGTAGAATTTAAGCTAAAATCAATTAAAAGGGACCAAGATGGACATTACTTATTCATTGCAGGAAAAATTGGTCAAGAGGAGATTTCAATCCTGAGTATTTATGCCTCTAATATAAAGGCACCAACCTATGTAAAAGAAATACTACTAAAGTTCAAATGCCACATCAATTCTCACACACTAATAGTGGGAGACTTCAATACCCCACTTTTACCCTTGAGACAGAGACTCAACAGAGAAAGAAAGAATCTAACAGAGGTTATGATGCAAAAGGATATAATAGATATTTATAGAAGCTTCCACCCAAATGCCAAGGAATAAACATATTTCTTAGCCCCATCTGGAACTTTCTTTAAAATTGACCACATAATTGGTCATAAAGCAAATATCACCGGATACAAAAGAATAGAAATAATCCCTTGTATCATATTGGATCACTAAGGCCTAAAGTTAGAGTTCAACAACATCAAAAATCACAGAAAGCCTACCAACTCATGGAAACTAAACATTACTCAGCTGAACCACCTCTGAGTCAAGGAAGAAATGAAGAAAGAAATCAAAGTCTTCCTAGAATTTAATGAAAATGAATCCACAACATATCCAAACTTGTGCAACACAATGAAAGCAGTCTTAAGATGAAAATTAATAGTACTAGATGCCTATATGAAAAGCCTAGAGATATCCTACACTAGAGAACTAACAGCACAGCTGAAAGCCTTAGAATAATTAGAAGTAAACTCACCTGGAAGGAGTAGACAGCAGGAAATAAACTTAGAGCTGAAATCAATATAATTGAAACAAAAAGAACAATACAAAAAATCAATGAATCAAAGAGTTGGTTCTTTGAGAAAGTCAACAAGATAGATAAGCTTTTATCCAAACTAATCAAAAAGCATGAGAGAGTATCCAAATCAACAAAATCAGAAATAAAAAGGGGCACATAACAACAGACCCCCAGGAAATCCAGAGAATTATCAGGTCATACTTTGAAACTATCTTTAGATTTTTTTCAAACTTTTATACTTACTTTACCCTTTGTGAGTTTCTTTTCTAAAACTGTCACTAGAAAACTATAACTATTTGATCTTCAACTCCCTTAGAGACCCAAGAAGGAAATAATATTAACTAAGTAAACAGAAAGTACAAACAAGCAACTTCTAAAAAATGTGAAATATAAAACAACTGGCTGTCTTGACAATCACCAAAGGTTCTTCTGCAGTGTTGGATCATCCATTTTTAACCTACAGGCCTAGAATATCTGACAGAATTCTCTGTGTAGCAGGATATTTTTAAAGACTTTTAAGACCTGGCAAGGTTCAACAGTTCTTTTTTGTGTATTTTTCTTGTCCATTTCTGACAGCATACTGTCAGCTGTTGAGGCAAGGGCACTTTCTTGCCGAGAGGCTAATTTTTGCCTCAAATAAAGTGAATTTCATATGTAGTTTCTTTGATGCCCATCATCTTCTCTGAAGCAGATTGGTGCTGGCAGGGGCAGACATGAAACCTTGTCGTAAAAATAAAAATAACTTATGTTATTAAAATATATTAAATGTCATATTTTGTACATCTCTGAAGTGTTTGAAGACCTGTCTGTCTAAAATATATCTCTGACCTTAGAATCATATCTTATATGACTATAAGTTTTATTATAATGTCTAACTACTAACTTGCCTTTCTTCATATTCTAATTAGTTGGTAATAATAACTTTCAAAAAGTATCAATTTGTATTACATTGCTAGATAAATTGTATAGGTACAATACCTTTAACAATTATGGAAATACATGTACTGTAACAAAATTAACCTCAATTTTGTATCAATATGCATAATTTGTATAAAATATACAAAAAATCCAATCCAATATAAAATATTTAGAACTAGTAATTGCTTCTTAAAAGTAGATTCAGTCATCTACCCCTTTATTCTATTATATCTGTATCTCCTTTTTTCTTTTTTTAAATGAGAATCCTAAATCTAATATTCCTTGTCCAGTTTTTTTCTTAACCATAACTAATAACTTGTAACCACCACAAATAAGGAAATTATCCATAATGTATTGAAAGATGAAAAGTCACTCACTTTACCTCTTGAGGATATGGGCATTGTGTTCTTAAATTTACTTCCTGCCGTATGGGTGTGACAGCAACTTTAGGAGATTCTGAAAAGAAAAATTTTGTTAGTTAAATCTTTTGAAATTCAGACTCTGTCTAGAGGTGAGGTGAGCAAGTCCTGGCACCTGATTCTCACCCAGAAAGTTGTATTATGGGACCAGGACTGATCTGCAGTGCTTGACCCTAATTCTCCTTAGCAGATAGGACTAGGGTTTGGGTGTGAAGGGCTCCTTCAGCCACACCTAAAAGAGGGGACATTGCACAGCTGTCCCCACCTCCAGGGAAAACTGTATCATCAGAGAAGTCCTGAGTCCTTGAAATTCAAACCCTTGCCCAGAGCATAGTCAGAGATTTAGCAGATCACTTGCTCAGAGGAGACAGGAGACACACTAGTCCTTTTGCTACAACTGACTAGGAGCCACCTAATAGTGAACCACTGAAGCCATGGGCAGATGCCAGTGCAAAAATACATGTAATAATATAAAAACAACAAGGCAACTCCAGAAGAAACTGGTGATTCTACAACTACAAGACCTGAACAGAGCAAAGAAGAGGAAGCAGAAGAAAACAACACCAAAAATACCTTTATGGAGATTACTGAAGCCTTCAAAGAAGATATAAAAATTTCCCTTAAAAAATATAAGAAAATACAAACAAAAAATTGGAAGAGATGAACAAGTCCTTGAAAGAAAACAAAAAAAGGTAACCAAAACATTCCAGGAACTAAAAACTGAAATAGAAGCAATACAAAAGGCACAAAATGAGGGAAAGATGGAAATAGAAAATCTGACAAAAAGAGCTGGAACTACAAATACAAGCATAGCCAACAGAATCCAAGAGATGGAAGAGAGAATCCCTGCGGTAGAAGACTCAGTAGTGGAATTAGATACATCTGTCAAAGAAAATACTAAAACCAAAAAAGCCATAATACAAAATGTTCAGGAAATCTGGGACACCATGAAAAGACCTAACTTGAGAATAATAGTAATAGAAGAAGAAGTTGCTAAGTCCTGACATAGGTAGCTGTATCGTTTGGTCTTGAGTCTCTAAATAATGGGAAAGTGCAGGGCTTGTCTCAAGTCTTAATTAGAGTAGCTTGTGATGCGGGTTCATCTCAGTCCTCTTGAAATTGTCCTGAGCAGTTTTTAGTTCAAATTTGATCTTTGGTTGGTGTTTGTCAACTTAGTGGCATTTTTACAGTCCATGTGAAATTATTGTGGTGGGATCCCATCTTCCTTTTGGAGATTTCAAAGGTCACAGTTAGAAATCATCATAGTTCATTGCAGAAACTGATAAAAGACTTAAACCCAAAACAATGTACAAGAAGGTAGATAAAGCTTTTTTTCTAGAATTAATTAGTACACTATATGAACATTAACCTTATAAAATTTATACATTATAAGATTAGTAACAATAGAATAGTCCCTTATTTTTAGTTATTCTTCTGATATAATACAATGATTTTTGCATTTTCTTTTAGCAAGTATGCTTATGTTTAGAGATGGAGAGGGCCCCACTCCAATTCCAAAGCCAGGTTTAATTTATAATTGAACTTGGACTTCAACTTTTTTTTATAAATAAAGAGACATAGATATTAGGCAATGAGATTTTACCCTATAGAGTATATTGGGCCAAATAGGTCTGATATTGTTTCACTTGTAAATTTTTTCTGGATAGTCTTTCCTTTTCTTTAGATGTGTGGATGTTCAAGGTCTTTTGACTTTTTGAAAATAGGTATTTCTATTTTCTTTAAAGCCAAAACCATACCATGCCATGACCCATGTTTGGTGAGTTTTTCTTGCAACTTAAAGAATTATCACATTGGTGGATGAGCCATCATTTCTCATTATCAAGAAGTTTCTCTGGTTCAAATTGAGTCTTTTTTAATTTTGATAGCATTTATATCTTTTCTTCACCTGTAGAAAAAAAGCAAAACCTCTTCCCCAATGTAGCACACATTCTGGTTTCCATTCTGAGGTCAACACATCTTTGAAATAGACAGGTTGATTTATCTCAGTTATTTTTATATATATCCCAACGCTTTTCTGCAGTTGTTCATTTCTTATTAACATTGAGAAAATTCAAAGTTTATAAAGCACTTTATAGTCTATTTATGAAAGTCTTTGTTACCTCTTTTTACTTAGCATATCCTTTAGAGTTTGATTTAATATTTCTATGACTGCTTGCCATTTAGAATTGTGTGTTAAACCTGTAATATCTTCTATATCAAAATATGCAAACATTTGTTTTTATTTTATTAGAGACATATGCTGCAGCATTGTCAGTCTTAATTTGTGCAGGTATTCCCATAATGGCCATAACTTCTAGCAAATGTTTGATTACAGAATCAACCTTTTCTGAACTCAAAGCAGTTGCCCTTTGAAATCCTCAAAATGTATCTATTGTATAATTTACATGTTTTATTTTTCCAAATTTTGTAAAATGAAACACATCCATCTGCCAAATTTTATTTTTGAACACATTATCTAGTTCATAATTTTTTCTTATCTCAGTAGTGGACCATATATTGAAAATGTCTCCTAGAAATCATTGAGAGTTCACAATCTATCTCTCCTGATTTACACCTTTTGGGGTTTAATTTTTGTTAAATTATTTTGTACCTAAAAATAGGATTTCTTCTCTGTATTTTTTGGGAGCATGTTGTAATACCCAAGCAGTCAAAATTTTATTTCACTTCTTCAAACATTCTTTCTAGTATATCTGTATTTGACTCGGCCAATAAGATATAATTTATGTAGTGGTAAATGATAGATTGTAGGAATTGCTTATGTACCACTTCTAATAGCTGTCATATAAACTATTGGAACAGAGTGGGACTATTTAACATACCTTATGAAAGAAATCTTTGTTAATATCCTATTACAGGCTTAGAATTATTACATGTGAACAATGTAAAGGCATTTTTTGTCCTGTTCCTGTAGAGATATCATGAAGAAACAGTCTTTAAAGTCAATAACTATAATAGGCTTTTCTTTAAGTAACAGAGAAGGCAAAGGAATTCCAGATTGTAGAGAGCCCATAGCTTGAATAATGTTGTGTCATACTCTTAGATTTGTTACCATTTTTGAGATTTCTTTTTGACACCAAATAAAGGAAAATTTCAAGGGCTGATTGATTCTTCAATATGCTGAGCATTTAACTCCTTCTGTAACAGTTGTTCTGTGGCCTGAAATTTCTTTTTTGTTTAAGGCCATTGCTATACTCTTATAGGCTTATCTGTTAACCATTTTAAAGGTAGCCCTGTAAGACCAGCAGCTATTGTGCCTTGTTTTTGTATATCCTGAATAGATGTGAATGTTTTTTATAATATCTTCTAATATTTTTCCCAGAAACAAATGTTAGACTGTGGTTTGTTTCCAAGATTGGAAAAATGATATTCTGAGTATTCTATTGTTGTAATAAGTCAAGTTACCATAAATTTATAGCAATGTTAGCAACATATGAATTTAATTTTTATCTCTGTATTTCTAGCCTTAAATAATCAAGCCATCTTGTACTCTTTTTTTTTTAAACCTGGAATAATGTTTTAATTCCCAAAAGCCAAACATTTACCTCCTAAGGGGGCTAATTTAGATGACAAGATTCTGGTGAAATTATTGTTACATCTGCCCCTGTGTTTATCAAACCTTCAATGACAACAACATTTTTTAATCTTATTAATTTTGGCATTTGTTCATTTATAGAAGTTTACCAAAACATTTATATTATGGTTTTCCCTGAAATTTTTGTTCTCTTTTCTATAGCTGTTTCATTTTCCCAAGCAGTATTTTTTTTAGAATAGAATTTAGTTTCTTTAATTCCTCTGCTCTGTGGTGTTTCTTCCACAATGACAGGGTAAGACTGAACTAGATTTGATATGGGGGCCTGCAAAGCTCCCTCATGGCATTTCCTAAAGGCAAAACGTTACCTTGCCTATCCCTTGTTGACCTGTACTCATTAGTCCTATGCCTCCCTTTGCCACACCTTCTACATACTCCAGAAAGGAATGACATTCTGTTGGGATTATTTTTAGCAAAGACATTATTTCTGGGAATATAACATCTTGTTTATAGTCCTTTTTTACCTGACCTTGCTTTCCACAGTTGTATTATTGATATTTAGATTTTTCTTTAGACCTCTAGAAATAACCTCTCCTACTCAATTATCATTATAGTTATAAGATTCCATATTAATTGTTCCTTGAATCCAATCTTCCAAGGGTGCTGACTTTGCCTTTAATGACCTAATTCTTCTTTTTCATTCTGAGTTAGCAATTCAAAAGCCAGGGTTTCAATTATTATTTACCTAGCATCTGATCTATTTACCACTGAAGTTAGTCTTTGTAGGAATTCTGTAAAGGTTTCTTTCAGCCCTTGGATCACTTTTGTAAAGAATTCAATTTTCTTTTCTACATCTTTAGATCTATCTCAAGCATTTAAGGCTGCTATTCATTATAAAGCCAGGGAGTGTTAATCATATAAGGATTGCATTTCTACATTAGCATGACCTCCCTCTCCAAGAAGTTGGTCTTGTAATATTTCTATGCCTCTGTCTCTGCTTATTTTTCTATTGTTTTAGCTTTATCCTTCTACTATGACTTCACTGTAACTGCAGCTCTGCCTCCAAGACATTTGTTTTTATAAATGGTGAGTGCATACCATAAGTGACTATTATTTCCTTGAATCTTCTTCTTTTTTTTTCTTCCTTCTTTATTTTGTATTTATCAAAAAAAAAAACACAGTAAAAAGAATTTAAAATGTGGAAGAGTTAACAATAACTATACAGAGGATAAGAATGATAAGCATGGCTTATCAAGGGTAGAAATACAAATAAGATTGCTACACCTATATTTTCTTTGTGTTCATCTTTCCCTCTGAATTTTTTTTTCCATCCCTGTATA
>PVIH01011699.1:0-67742 GCA_004025045.1 Sigmodon hispidus | reverse complement strand
TGTGACTTTAATGAGTTTCACCATTAAAAGGATCATCCAAGCAAAGTCACATTTTGTTATAAAATGGTTGTTGGCACACCCTATGCAATACAAAAATTGAATGATGGTATCAGATAAAATAACAGATGGGAATGAAGCTTGTGTATCATCCATTATCATGTGTAATCAATAAACGATTTAATTCTCTTGAAAAAAAAAAGGGTGATGTTTCTCTAATTTCTTTCTAAGCCCTTTTATCCTTAGTGTTATAGGAGGGCTATTGATTTTTTTGTGTTGATCTTGTACCCTGCTACATTGCTGAAGGTGTTTATGAACTGTGGAAGTCCCTGTTAGAATTTTATGGGTCACTGATGTATACAATCATATCATCTGCAAATAGAGTTAGTTTCACTTCTTCTTTTCCAATTTGTATCCTCTTAATCTCTTTTTGTTCTTTTATTGCTTTAGATAAAACTTTGAGAACTATATTGAATAGATAAGGGGCAAGAGGACATCCTTGTCTAGTTCCTGATTTTAGTGGGATTGCTTTGAGTTTTTCTCCATTAAGTTTGATGCTGGCTTGCCAGAATTTTGTTGAGAATTTTTGCATCAATGTTCATGAGGGAAATTGGTCTGTAATTCTTTTTCCTTGTTTTTATATTATTTATTTGTTTATTTTGCCTAGTGGTGGATATAGCCTGTGGGAGCTGGCTCTCTCCTTTCACCACGTGGGGCATGGGGTGAAATCTCCCATGCATCTCAGAAGAAGTCTTTGAGTGGCTTGGAAATAAGGGTTATTGTGGCCTCATAAAAAGTTTGGCAATATTCCTTTGTTTTCTACTGTATGGAATAGTTTGCAGAGTATTGGTATTAGTTCTTCTTTGAATGTCTGGTAGAATTCTGCACTGAAACCATCTGGGCCTGAACTTTTTATACTTGGGAGACTTTTAATGACAACTTCAATTTCCTTTGGGGTTATAGGTCTGTTTAGGTTTTTAATTTAATCTTGATTTAGTTTTGGTAAGTGGTACCTGTCCAGAAAGCCGTCCATTTCTTCTAGGTTTTCCATTTTTGTGGAGGATAGATTTTCAAAGTATGACCTGATAATTTTCTGGATTTCCTGGGTGTCTGTTGTTAGGTCCCCTTTTCATTTCTGATTTTGTTAATTTGGATACTCTCTTTGCTTTTTTGATAGTTTGGGTAAAGGTTTATCTATCTTGTTGACTTTCTCAAAGAACCAGCCCTTTGATTCATTGATTCTTTGTATTGTTCACTTTTTTTCAATTATATTGATTTCATCTCTAAGTTTGATTATTTTCTGCCATCTACTCCTTCTAGGAGAGTTTGCTTTTAATTGCTCTAGGGCTTTCAGCTGAGCTGTTAGTTATCTTGTGTGAGATTTCTCTAGGTTTTTCATATAGATATCTACAAATTTAATGCAATACCCATCAAAATCCCAACACAAGTTTTTACAGATCTTGAAAGAACAATACTCAACCTCATATGGAATAACAGGAAATCCAGGATTGCCAAAATGATCCTGCTCAATAGAAGAACTTCAGGAAGCATCATCATCCCTGACTTCAAGCTATATTATAGAGCTATAGTAATAAAAACAGCCTGGTACTGGCATAAAAACAGACTTGTAGATAAATAGAATTGAATTGAAGACCCTGACATTTACCCACACACCTATGAACACCTGATCTTTGACAAAGAGGCCAAACATATCCAGTGGAAAAAAGATAGTATCTTCAAAAAATGGTGTTGGCATAACTGAATGGTAGTTTGTAGAAAATGTGAATAGATCCAAACCTATCACCCTACACAATAGTTTAAATCCAAGTGGATCAAGGACCTCAACATAAACCCAGCCACACTGAACTTGATAGAAAAGAAAGTGGGAAATACCCTCCAATGCATTGGCCCAGGTGACCACTTCCTAAATATAACAGCAGTATCACAGATACTAAGAACAACAATTAATAAGTGTGACCTCCTAAAACTGAGAAGCTTCTGTAAGGCCAAGGACACTGTCAATAAGACAAAATGATAGCCTACAGAATTAGAAAAGATTTTCATCAACCCTACAAGTGACAGAGAACTAATCTCTAAAATATATAGAGAACTCAAGAAACTAGAGCCCCAAACCCTTAATAACCCTATTAAAAAATGGGGTTCAGAACTAAAAATGGAATTCTCAACAGAAGAATTACAAATGACTGAAAGGCACTTGAAAAATCGCTCAACAGAGAAATACAAATTAAAACAACTTTGAGATACCACCTTACACATGTCAGATTGGCTAAGATTAAAAACACAAATGACAGCCTATGCTAGAGAGGGTACAGAACAAGAGGAACATTCCTCTATTGTTGGTGAGAGTTTAAACTTGTATAGGAACTATGGAATTCAGTATAGTGGTTCCTCAGAAAACTGGGAATCCATCTCCCCAAGGATCCTAAAGATGCACATTCACACTCCAAAAGCATTTGCTCAGCTATGTTCATAGCAGCATTATTCATAATAGCAAGAATCTGGAAACATCCTAGATGCCCCTCAACTGAAGAATGGATTAACAAACTGTGGTACATCTGCACAATGGGGTACTACTCAGCAGTAAGAAAAAATGATATCCTAAAACTCACAGGTGAATGGACAGATTTGGAGAATATCCTCCTGAGTGAGGTCTCACAAACTCAGAAAGATAAGCAGGGGATGTACTCACTCATTAGTGGACTTTAGACAAAAAAACAAATAAAAAAGAAAAAGCAAAGAACACTCAAGCTGCAAAACACAAACCCTGAAAAGTTTGGGATTAGAAGGAATTTAAGAGAGACATCCAGGACTTCCCCTAGAAAGAGAAAATAGAGAGATCTCCTTAGCTAATTGAGAGCATAAGGAGGTGCAACCAAGAAGAGGTGGGAACAAATCATGAGAGGAGGATTGAGTGAGGGGAACAACAAGATTGAGGAAAAAAAAGAGATGAAGATCTTAATAGAGGAAGCCAATGTGGGGTTGGAAAAAGACCAGGTGCTAGGAGCACCTACAAGAACTCACAGGATGTCCCTGCCTAGGTCTCCAACCAATAGTGAAGCTGTTGCCTAGACAAGACTTCCCCTATAATCAAATGAATAGACACCCCAAGTGCCATCATGGAACTTACATCCAACAATGAATAGAGGTTGAGGCAGAGACACATGGCTGAACTGTGGGCTGAGCTCCTGGTCCAGCTGAGTGCAGGGGAGAAGAGACTATATGAGCAAGGGGATAGGGCTTGTGAGGAAAACTCTCACAGTGCTAACTGGCTGAAGCTCTCGAAAGCTCACTAAATTAAGAACAGTCCCTGAGGAACCTTCAAGAAAAGGAGCTAGGCCCTCCAAGGATAGGCAGATGTCCACTGACGTGGGCAGTATGTGGAGCCTCGAGGGGAGAGGGCAGACTGTGTCTATGCATGGACTGGCACTTTGGAGCCCACTCTTTCCTGAGGAATACCTAACCCAGACATGATGTTACGATGAGTAAATCAGACCTGCCTGGAGTGGAGTTGATCCACCTTGGGACTTCTTGCCATTTTGGGGGAGGGGATGGGGGATGGTGAAGAAAGAGGCTGTAGGCAGACAGGGAAGGATTGGGAAGGGAAAGGGAGGGAAAGCAAGGGGATAAATGAAAAAAGACTTAATTTTCTATAAATAAATAAATAAATAAACGTGTACAGGGAAGTGCAAAGATGATTGTGGAGAGAAAGTGAATGGATGCTTCCTGTTTCTGCAGAGCTCAGCATGCAGATGCAGAGTGACATTACCATGGTACAGGAAGGGGGCTGTGGTCCTTAGAATAGGAATAGTCTCTATATGCTCATATATTTGAATTCTTGATCATTAGGGAATAGAGCTACTATATAGGGATTGGAGGTGTAGCCTTGGAGCAAGTGTTTCACTCGGGGTGGGCTTTGAGGCTCCAAATACTCAAGCCATGCCCAGTGTCTCTCTCTGCCTGCAGATCCAGATGTAGAAATCTCAGCTACTCGCCCTGTTGGCCTGCATGTTGCCATGATGACGGTGGACTAAATCTCTGAACCAATTAAATGCTTTCCTTTAAAAGAGTTGCTGTGGCCATGGTGTCTCTTTTCAGCAGTTGAACATTGACTAAGATAGGAACCCTTATGATGAGGGTTCATGTGCTTCTTTGGTTTCTCTGGCCTCCTCTAGGTACAGTGGCAATGCTGACTCATCCAGTTGCATCTCTCAGTAGACCCAGATTAAGGCTGATCTGAGATTTTCTGTCTTAGGTTGAGATGTGAGTATTCACAAGCAGTAGTACTTTTGAGATATTGATGAATGATGCTCCACATTTTGTTGTATAATTTTTACTTGGTATTATTAATAGAAACCCAGAGCCAGGTATTGAGGAAAAGCTGAAGTATCAGAGACAGAGAAACAGGCCACAGTCACTTCTCACCTAGCTACTACTTATGAATCCTCAGACTAAATACTTCTGAGTCCTCAGCGGAAATGGAAGGGGGTTATAGGTGAAGGGATGAACTTCTGCCTCCTCTTTCTCCACCCAGCTATCTCACTTCCCGGTTCAACTTTCCTAGTACTAGGACTTAAGGTATGTGCCACCACGGTCTGGCTCTGTTTCATCTTGAACTCACAGAGATCCAGAGGAGTGCTGGAATTAAAGACCTGGGTCACCACATGGCTAAATATGGTTTGGCTCTGTTTTCTGATTTCCAGGCCAACTTTGTTAAATGCACAATATATCACCACAGCATTTTGAAGATTCATGATGTAAGTGGGGCTTACAGCTAAAGCTCAGACTGTTTCTGACACAGAGATATTCATTATTATCATTGAACATTTACCTCCTGAAGGGCCAACTTGGACTCTGGTGAAATTATTGACATATCTGCCCCTATGTCCAATAAATCTTTAATAATAACATCATTTATTTGTACTTTTAATTTTGACCTTTGTTCATTAATAGACATTTGCCAGAATATTTTTTTTTTTATAATTTTCCTGAGTTTTTTCTTTTTCTATAGATTCTCTATCATTTAGTGTAATATGTTCTTTAAAAATAGGTTCTAATTTCTTTAATTGTTCTGGGGAGGTGTATCCACCATGATAGTAAGGTAATATTGCACTAGATTGGATATGGGGGCTTTTGAAAGCTCCTTTTGGGTGTTTCCCGAAGTCAGAAGATTACCTTGTCTGTCCCTTGTTGATTGACATTTATTAGTCCAGTGTCTTACCTTTTCCACACCTCCTGCATACTCCAGAAGGGAGGGGTGTGCTCTTGTGATTATTCCTAACAAAGGCCCTGTTTCGGGTAACACCTTAATTACAATTTCTTTGTATAGGACCTTGCCTTCCACAATTATAGAATTTAACACTTTGCCTTTTTCTCATACCTCTAGAAATGTCCTCTCCTACCCAATTATCATCACCTTCATAAGAATCTACATTAATTGTTTCACAAATCCAATCCTCTAACGGTGCTGCACTTGCTTTTAATGCTCTTACTATTTTTTTTTACATTGTGTATTAGTGTCCTCAAATGCCAGGGATTTGATTATTACTCGTCTTGCTTCTGAATCCAGTACTATCCTATTTACTGTTGCAGATAATCTCTGAAAAAGTCTGTAAAAGTTTCTTTTGGGTTTTGTATTATTTTTGTGAATGATTCAGTTTTCTTTCCTATTTCTTCTATCTGATCCCAAGCATTTAGTGCTGCCATGTGGCATAAATCAAGAATGTGTGAATTGCATAGGGATTGCCTTTCAATGTCAGAATATTCTCCTTCCCCGAGAAGTTGGTCTAGGGGGACTTCTATGCCCCTGGCTCTGCTTCTCTGTTCTATTATTTTAGCCTCCTCCTTACACCATGTTTTCTACTCTAAAAGTGGTCTTGGTTCCAAAAAAGCAGTAACCATATCTCCGCAGTCCTTAGGGGTGATCTGATTGCAACAAGACCAGGAATTCAACATTTGTTTTACAAATGGTGAATGCATCTCATATGTTATAATCTCATCTTTAACTTTTTTAGTTCTAGCATTTGCACCAGAGACCAATTAACTTCTCTAATATCACTATACTTTATTGATCTTTTAATGGTACTGGGTATATTAGTGTTGGCTGTCTGATAAACTTAAGCTGTTTTTCTGTAGTAAACTTAAGCTGAAGTCTGTTCTTTATACTCCTCTGTTTGTGGTTAAATGTCTTTGAGCTCCTTTTTAATGGACTTTTTAAAGACTCCTTGGCACTCACATTAATTGACTTCTTTAATGATAAAATAGAAGTCAAACAACAAATATTCATAATAAACATTATGAGGGTAATCCTATCTACTTTATCTTTTCCTTTACTGGTTCTAATATCAGATTGTCTAGAGAAAGATCACAGAAAGACCAAGCACCCTCCAGTGCCTTAAACAAATTCCCCTCTTTTTAAAGAAAATCTGTTGTACTCACCAGTTTAGTTGTCAGAGTCGGTTCAAATGGTTGTGAAGTGGGGCAGCTACCTAGTGTGATAGCAGCCCAAGGAGGGGCTCAGAAAGAGAAAGAACCTGCAGCCCACCAGGAGAAAGAGGCCACTGTCTGAAAAACCTTACCCAGACTAAAGTGAAACAGAAACATGTGTGGCAGGGTTTTCCTAAAGCTAGAGGCTAACTCTATTGCCTAACTAGCCAATAATTACTCCTCTGGTCACGTGTTGTTCTGGCTGGTAAGCAACTTTTTTTGAGTGCTTCTGCCAGTCACTTCTGTTCTCTCTGGGTTTATATGAGCCTTTATATACTCTATCCCATCCAGGTTAGGACTAAAGACGTGTAGCCTTGAACTCACAGAAACAAAAGAAGTTCTGTCTCTGGAGTTGTGGGATTAAGGATGGAGGTCATCACTCCCGGCTCTCCCTGTGCTGGGATTAAAGGTGTGTGTGACTGACTCAGCTGTTTATTTTTGTATTCAAAGTTTAAGGATTTCCTGAGCTGTCTGCCTAGGATTTGACTGGGTGCTCTCTCCCCAATATTCAGGTTTTAACAAATATGTAATATATATCTACATAAGACCTCTGGCTTCTTGAGGTCCCTGGACTCAAATGCACAAACACACATGTATTAAAAAAATAAAAGCAATCCTTAAAAAAACCCCGATAATCCACATGTTTTCCATTCAGTTATAGATGGAGAGGAACTCATGGCATCCCGTCCCACCTAGGGGAGCCAATGTCAGTCCTGGACCACTGTGGAGAAGAGGAGGTCATTGACTCAGTGACATATTACTGTTGAGTTACCTATGCTCCAGCAGAGGGCTCAAACATCCATGCCCATATGAACAGAGCAAAGCCAAAACCAAGACAGAAAGACATGAAATTGAGATCAGTGCACAGTGGAGAATGAGAGAAGTTTGTAAGGATTGGCGAAAGGTGAGAGAGGCAGGATTAGTGTAGACAGGATGTATCATATATAAATATATGGAATTATCAAAGAATAAGTAATAAGTGAGGAAAAAAACCCACACGTGCATTCATCAAGGTAGCTGGGGGAAGCAACAGCTGCCTAACCACCTTTTGAGGGCAGCGCCAACATTCATAACAACATAAGGACAGCATGGAGGAAAGGCTGGTGATAGCCCTGTGGCAGGAATGGCAATGCTACAGACCTCAAGTCATTCTCTAATCTCCCACCTGAGGACCCTGAAGAGCTGAGTCAGTAAACTCCAGCCTGGCTACCGGGAAGAGACTTGGAATAACGCAATCTGAGGTGATGGTCCTGTCATCAGTGGGAAGGCCGGAGGCACAGCTCTAAGCTATCATCTGGAGCAGCCCATGGAGTTCCCTTTATTACACATTTGGATTTTATGATAAGGACAGCTCATAGGGCTCCCCTAGTCTCTCATAAAATGGGCCAACATCCCAGCGAACGAGTGATTGCATGAGCTGAGCAAGCACAGGTATTACCTAGGATTCCTAGAGGACATGTCTTGGCTGTCTGTCACACTGAACAGAATAAGTAGCAAGGGTCCGTTGGTGCCATGCCTGTAATCGGTATGTGACTCCTACAGAAGTAATCAGTCCTCCAAGGCTGAGCGGCATCCTGTAAGCTCTGAGTTCCATGATTTCCGATGCCCCTGCCTGTTTTCTCATAAGAGACCACTGTAATCTTAAAGGCATTATCCAGACACTGTGTTTGTCTGCTGCTGGTTAGGCAAATGGCAAACCAATGTGCCTGCTCAGGGGGATTAACACTCTCATTCCTCACCAGCTGGCACGGCAAACTTTTGGTCCACTTTCTTGCTGATTGAGTAATGTTCTCAGAGAAGGAAAGTGATAGGCAGAATGCTTCTTTGAAAAGGGAAAACCGATAAAAGAAACTGACTACCCCAATCTCTCTCAGTTTTATGAAGCATACTCTCCGTTCAGATTAAATGAGTTTGCCAAAATAAATAAGAAATCATGGCTGTTGGGCATGCTGAAAGCCAGATCCACAGTGGGGGAAACCAGTGTGTGTGTGGGGTGCTTTGCTCACTCTCTGTTCCCTGCTTAGTATGTGCCCATTTTCTCCTGTTACTGGCCTTACGCTTTTCTGGACCATTGCCATCTGTGGTCAGGGCTAGGCATCCAGCTTTTAACCTTCTCCTTCTTGTGTCTCTCCCACATGCTTCCCTGTGGGTAGATTCGCCATTGAGTAGCCTGAGCTTTTGCAGTCATCCATCACATCTTGCATGTCTGCCTTCTCCATCCTGTGGAGCACAAGATGCCACATGTGTCGTTTGGCTTTTTGTAACCTAAGTTGGATTGCATGAACCTGCTTCCTCCTGCCCAGAGTGTATCCCTCTTTCTTCAGTAGACGAATGATGTGGTGAATTGAGAAATGACTCCTTCCTCCATCCTTGGCCATATGTTGTCTGTCAGGTTGGCTCCATTCTCAGCAACTGTCAGTTAATCTCATTTGGTTACCATGGTGATTGTTTCAGGGATGGGCAGATGGCATAAGCCAATCCAACCAAAATATACTCAGAGTCATCTCTGGGGTTATGAAAGAAAGGTCACTCCCAGCTTGGACTTTTAGGATCACCCAGAAGCCACTCTGGGACCAAAAGGAGAGCCAGCATCAGAAGGCAGATGTAGCTGGAGGCCTGAGGGAATTGTTGGAGAAATCAAGTGTACCCAGAGGATTTTCAGTGTCAAGACCAGTGAAATTAGGCTCATTTTAACCATTTTTTTTTTTGTCACAAATAGGAGATACTTGCCATATGTCCACAAACTTGTAATCACTCTTCTCTATGTGGCTGTGACTCAGGACACTGGTACATCTTAAAACAGAATCACATATGCAGATTCTTCTTTCTTTTTCATGTCTCTGTGTGCAGCATGCTGTTGTCTAAGTTCTGGGCTTGCACTACATTCTCTTGTGATATTCCTGTTGTGGCAAAGTCTGCCATTATTTTTCTGTTCCCGTCTTCCATACACTCATGTGCCCAAACACCCCTTCTCTGTCATTTTTTATTTCATACAATGCGTTTCCACAGCAGCAGACTTAGCTTTGAATTTAGTCCCATGGGCTAGCTAGTTCTTTGTTGTGAGGGGCTGCCTTGGGGCTTGCGGGGTGCTCAGTAGCATTGCTGGTTTCTGCCACTAGGGGTCAATAGCACATCCACTGCCCACTCCCCCAGGATGTATGACATTGCAGTGTTTACAGGCACCATTCACTGTGGCTTAAACTTGCATTTCCCTTATAATTAGTGACATTAGATGATCTTTTTGAAACCTATTAGGCTTTCTTCTTTGTGGAAATATCTATACAGGTTTACCCTCCTTTCCCCTCCCTCCCCCCTCCTCCCTTCTCCCTCCCTCCTCTGTATCTCTGTCCCCACCCCCACCCATCTCTCTCTCTCTCTCTCTGCGTGCGTGTGTGTGTGTGTGTGTGTGTGTGTGTGTGTGTGTGTGTGTGTGTGTGTGTAGTATATGTGTGGACATGTGATGATGGGGTCTTTTGCTGCTGGCTCATGAACTTATGGGGGTACTCCTGTCTTTGCTTCCCATTTTTTCACAGATGTACTGGGATTGCTGACAGGTGCTACCATGTCTGGCTTGACATGGTTCTGGAGATACATGTTTGCACTGTGTTTACCATTGAGCTATCTCCCACCCTACCTTCTTTGTCTATTTTTGAATCAGTTTTTGCTTGTTTTGTAATGCTAGGGAGATCAGTTCCTTATGTATTCTGGCTACCACCCACTAGAAAGTAAGAATAAACACTTCAATACTGTTAGAAAGGAATTTCAGATGTCTCAGCAAAGAAAATGACAGGTGTGAGAAGTGTATACCAAATAAACAATGGCAAACCAGAAACTAAACAGATAGATAGCCATTGTTATAGAACTTACCAAACCTCCCCACAGCCATCCACCCTCTTTGAGAGCCTATACGCCACAGCAGAAGAACCTTTCAGTGATTCTGATCTCTCCTGTCATTGAGCTGAATGGACCACATAGGATGGAGCCCCACTTATATTGAATGCCTATGGAGTCAAGTTTCTTGGAACTGTAAGAAATAAGGTCTGCTTCCACCAGTTTTCTGCAGGGTTACCAAGGGCTCTGGTCAGTGCTGGCAGGCAATACCCCAGTGACTTATTTAACATAAGTGATTGCAGAGCTTTCTCATGGATGAAGGAAGAGAACCCAGCACAGTAGAAATAATTTACATTGTCCTAAGAAAAATCTGGTGACTGTCATTGTTCAGAGCACCCAGGTGGGCTCAGCTCTGATACTGCTATGGTCTGAAGGTTTGTGGTCCTCTGGTTCGGATCCTAAACCTTGACAGCCAGGGTGACAAAATGTGAATAAACTTAGCTTTTTGGAGGTGATGTACATTAAGGTTGGTTTCATGGCTACTTGCCTTAAGTTACTATTACCCGAGTAGGAAGACTCCCCTGAAGAACTGTCTTGACTGCCTTGATTGACAGGGAAGGCCCATTCCTATTATGGGTGGTACCCTCTGGTGACAGCCTAGAAGAAAAGGTTAGAGCGGAAGGAAGCTTGCTTGATTTTTGTTTGCTGGTGTTTTCTTCTTGCCGGTGGATTTAATTACCCTGTTTCTGCTGTGGACTCCTTCCCTGATATCAGACCCTGCATTTTCAGTTTCCAATGTTGACTAACATTGGCATCTTTCCAGCAACCCTCTAGGCTTTTAGTGACAGATCAGAACTGCTGAGGCACCTGACCTTTCAGACCGAGCAACTCTAGATTGTCAGCCTTCCCAGTGGGAGACAGCCACTGTGGGAGGACTCCAACCACTGAGACACCCAGCCCCACCAGGTTCTCAGCTCCTCATGTGTAGTTCAGCTGTTGTTATTTTTAATATAAACACACTTTATAAATTCCTGTGTCATGAGACACAGCCCTTCAAAAGCAGGCTCATCTCATCTACCCTCTGAGGTTACAGAAGAGAAGACAGGGTTCTCACTAAACACCAAGTTTGCTTAGGGGCTCTTTAACGTCATGATTGCAGTGGGCAATGGGACTACATTGTTCTGATGGTGCCCAGCTGTGTGTCTGACTTGAGTGTCGCTGCTGCCCTCGTCCAGCAAGGAAGATGCGACACTAGACTCTTCTTCCAGCAGTCTTATTCAGGAACCTTGATTTCTGACTTCTGACTTCTGATTCTGACTCTCACTGATTCTAACTCACCATGTGGAAGGTGGAGGGCGGAAGCCAGCGCCATTTTTAAGGCGCAGCTGCACGCAGCTCCACGCAGCTCCCTACACTTGAGATTTTCTATGACCAAAGGGACACCTTGAGGGTGGACTTTACCTTCTTCATATAGGATGCACCTCCGAGTGGTAGAGCTGTGTTCTTACTGCCTGCCACTTGGCACCTACTCTGTTCCCTCATCGCATACCACAGGTCCATCCTTTGGGGGCTGCGATTGCCTTAGTTATGTTTCTGGTTCCTGTGATCAAATACCTGGACAATAGCACTCTAGCTCACAGTTTGAGGGTGCCGTTCTCTATGGAGGGGAATCAAGGCTGCAGGAGTTGGAAGCAGTAGAGATGTCACAACAGCAGTCAGGAAGAGAAAAGACATGAGTGTTGATGCTCAGGAGGCCAGCCATGAAAATGGTGCTACTCACATTTGGGGTGAGGCTTCACCTGAATTAACCCAATGGAGATAAGCCAGCATAGGTGTGCCCAGAGATTTAGGTTATTCTAGATCCTGACAGGTGGACAATCCTCTACCACGGAGGGGAGGGGTGGGTCCTCCTCAGTTGCCTAGCTCCCTAGACTAGTGACAACCCTTTCCCTCAAGGTCCAAACCTAATAGTGCTGAAGTACCTGCTGCTGTGGCTGCCATATGCTACCGTCTTCCCCTGCTTTCCTCCAGTCCTGATCTTTAGTCTAACAGTATTTTGCTCTCAGACATAAACATGCAATATATATAAAATCAACTTACCTGCATCCTGAACCCCTTGTGAATTTCTCTTCTTTTGATCTTGCAATTGTATACTCAGCAGGTTTTTTTCCCCCTAGAATCTGTATGGTTTCATCACAATGATGTACTCATTACCAGACACCTTCCTTTAACTTTCTTCATTTCAGTTGTTGTTTTGAGTGTATAGATTATTGTTCCTGCTGAGACCTCTGCTGATACCCTGACCTCCACCAGGTGATGCAATAAGTACTTGATGAGATCCAGCACTATTCCCATCAGCCGAGCCATGGAAAATACATAAGTAATCTCTGTCAGTAGTAATTGATGATGAGTGGATAAAGAACATGTTATATATATATATATATATATATATATATATATATATATATATGCAGTGGAATGTTATTCAGCTTCAGAAAAGAAGGTGTTGTCATTTGCAATAACATAGGAGAATCTAGGGAACATCCTGCTAAATGGAATGAGTCCCTCCCAGGAAGACAGGCCTGCACTGACGTGTGAGCTAGAGCATATGAAAGTTAGTAATAGGGGCTGGAGAGATGGCTCAGAGGTTAAGAGCACTGACTTCCAGTGCTGTTCTTCCAGAGGACCTGAGTTCAATTCCCAGCAAAACCACATGGTGGCTCACAACCATCTATGATGAGGTCTGGTGCCCTCTTCTGCAAAACTGTATGCATAATAAATAAATAAATCTTTTTTTTTTTTTAAAAAAAAGAAAGTTAGTAATAGTCAGTAGTGTGGTTACCAGGTGCTGGGGTGTGGTGCAAAGCTTCAGTCCTAATATAAATTTCTGAGCATGTAGTATTCAGCATGGGGACTATGATTAATAACCATGTAAGTCACATGTGAGATTAGCTAAGAAATTGGACCTCAAGTGTTAATATTTGTCAAACACACATAAGTGATGACAGAGTAAGATAACAAATACATTGTCTAGCCTGGTTGCAGTGGTTGTGTCATGAAATATTTGTTTATTAGAAACACCTTAAAGCATGTTAATTGTATTTGTCAATCATACTCTATTGTAGAATATTATTTTAAGATGTTTATACTGTGGAACATTTGTTTTAATGATGCAAAGATTATGTTGCATTTGCTTAACTCTGTTCTATTCTATTTCATGATGAAAATTTCCCTTCGATTTCTTGGTCCCATCACCATAGCCACCTCCACCTCTTCTACTCTAAGCTTGCTGATAGTAGCAGGACTCTGATGTTGGACTTATATTTCAGGGTTGGGAGTCAATGCAAATAAAAAGCCCAAGTTGCTACAAGTGAAGTCATCTGAGAGAAACAAATCAGCACTTAGAACTCTGCTCGTTAGTGTCAGTCAGAAAGGAGGAGGAGGCTGGAAACTGGCAGGGACAGGTGTGTTGCAGGATGTTTGCTCACTGTATACCACTAGATTGTATTATTTGCTAGAAAAATACTGTTTCTAGTTGTAGTACTGCTCAGCCCTTGCATACACTTGTAAAATTCAAGAGCTTTCTGCTTGAATATTATAAACAGGATTAAATAAAGTCAACCATAGGTCAAGAGGCAGAGCAAGCAACCAGCTGACAGAATGTAAATTATTAAATTATTAAGAAAAAATGATAAAGAGTAAGAGTCAGTTGGGAGGATGGATAGAGAGATACACAGGAAGTAGAGGGGAGGGACATTCAGTTGAAGGGCCTGGTTTGAGATGATACAGGAGAAAAAGAGGTTTCGGGATGCCAGCTGACAAGGAAGGTCAGCTGGACACTTTCTCTGCCTCTCTGAGCTAGCAGGCTTTTACTCCAGCATCTGGCTCCCATGTCTTTATTGGTAAATCAAATGATTAAGATTTTGTTAAAAAACAACAACAAGAAATAAAACACAGATTTTAACTGAGATGATGGGGAGGGAGAGGTTCAGAAATAAGCACTCCTGTGAGTGCTTAGAGACAGTGTCTCAAAGACAGTATTACGGAGGATGGGAAGAGGACAGCATCCGGCTGAAGGGTAAAACCTCTTCCCTCATAGCTCACAATTAACATATTACTTTTCCAGCAGGGTGACCTGGCCAGGCTCCAGGTCTCCTGTGCAGAGGATTTTTTGCAGTGGGCCACATGTCAGTTCTTAGAATGGTTCTGCTTAAGTGAATGTTGGCTTATATTTCAAAATAGGGAAATACAAATAATTTTAATACCCAGGGTCAAACAAAAGGTCACAGTGATTTGATTAGCTGACATCTACCATATACACAAGAAGATCTGAGAAATATGACATAAACCTTTGGCTCCTAAGCTAGAAGAACAGACATAAACAGTCCCAAGGGGCTATCTGAGTGACTCTGAACAGAACTTGATTGCATTAAGTATTTTGGAAAATTCAGTGATTCACTTGTGGGACTCATCACCCTCAGAAGCGCTCAGCATTTTATTGGTCTTTTATATCTGATTTGCAAGTGGAAAGTAATTTCAAGGGAGCAAATAATGAGTGTTCATTGCCATACGAATGTGCCCAACACAATTCCCCAGAGGAGATCAGCTAAGTGCTCTTTGGGTTTTGATAATCCACTGTAGTGGGATTATGTTTTTGCATTGTAGATGACTGTCCCACCTACTGGTTTAATAAAAATGCTGATTGGCCAAAGGCAGACAGGAAGTATGGGAGGGGCTACCAGACTAAGAAAACTCTGGGAACAGAAAGAACAGAGCAGAGATGCCAGAGAGCACCAGAAAAGTTGCCACAGAAGCAGAGGAAAGAAGCTGAAATGCTGTTTTTAAAAAAGGTACTGAGCCATATGGCTGAACAGGATAAAAATCATGGGGTTAAAGGGTAAGGAGTTAGCAAGCTATATGCCTGGGCCCTAGGCTGATCAGCATAAAATTAATGTAAGTGTCTCCGTGTCTCTGTGGGTCTTCAGGTCTCTGGGTCTGTCTGCAGGTCTACAAGTCTGTAGATCTGCAAGTCTGTGGGTCTGTGGGTTGTCTGTGGGCCAGAACCTCAGGGAGGCTAGCAAGTCTGGGCTAGAAACTTCATACAATAGTCCACTTGCCTCCATCAGGAGTTTGGCAGCTTGAATGAAAATGGTCCCCTTAGACTCCTAGGGAGTGACTTTATTGGAGGTATAGCCTTGTTGGAGGAACTGTGTCACAAGGGGTGAGTCTGAGGTTTCAGAATCTCATACCAGGTCCAGTGTCACTATTTTCTTGCTGCTGCCTGTGGATTCATATGTAGAACTCCCAGCTCCTTCTCCAGCACCATGTCTGCCTGCATACCACCATGCTCCCCACCATGTTGACAATGGACTAAACCTCTGAACTGTAAACCTGCCTAATTAAGTGTTTTCTTATAAGAGTTGCTGTGGCCATGGTGTCTCTTCACAGCAATAAAATCCTAATTAAGACAAAGAGTTACAGCCAGGACTGGAGGTTCTTAACACTGCTCTTCATCCTTGGGAAGATGAGCTAGAAAAGAAAATGACCTTTCAATAGTGGAAAACCTAATTCTGTGCTTTTCATGCCTTGTCATCCCAATTCCCATGCCTGGGTGTCTGCTTTGGCTTACAAGTCCTGCCTTCATCTCCCCCCGCGGGGGCAGGTACCTTTAGAATCCTGCAGCTCAAAGCCATCAGGAGTGGACTCAAATTTGTCAAGCGAGTTGGCTCCCTCGATATGAGTAGTGCGGTTGTGATTTGAGTGATAGTTTTCAACTACTTCTGATGGGCAATAAATAGTATTGAATGAAGTGCTTCCCACAGCTATAGGCATTTGAATACTTGGATCCCAGCCGATGGCACTGTTGAGGAAGGCTTAGAGGTGTGGCTTTGCCAAAGGAAGCATATCTCTAGGGATGAGTCATCTGCTGCTTAGTTGCTTTCTCTGCTTCCTCTTTGAGGTTTAAGGCATAAACTCTTAGCTTGCTGCTCCATCCTCCATGCCTGGCCACGGCCACACTTCTCCACTGTGACAGTGGTGGACATTAATCCTTTTGGAACTGTTAAGTCCAAATAAATTCTTTCTTCTAGAAGTTGCTGTACTAGGGTTCTCTTGAGGAACAGAATGTATAGCTTCAGAGTTTTAACAGATCTTACTGAGGGAGGAAGGGGAGACTGGGGTCAGTACTTAACTGCTTGAAGTACCTGCCTCTCCTCTTGACCTATCTCAGCCACTGTTCTATTGCTGTGAGAGATACTATGGTCAAGGCAACTCTTATAAAAGAAAGCATTTAATTGGGGCTTGATTCTAGTTTCAGAGGCTTAGTGCATTGTTATCATGTCAGGGAACGTGGCAGCATGCAGTTAGGTGCAGGAGCAGTAGATGAGAGCTACGTTGTGATGATCTGGGGGGAGAGAGGGAGAGAGAAAGGCAGACACAGACAGACAGACAG
Source organism: Sigmodon hispidus (assembly GCA_004025045.1). Lineage (NCBI taxonomy): Eukaryota > Metazoa > Chordata > Mammalia > Rodentia > Cricetidae > Sigmodon > Sigmodon hispidus. The sequence goes on along the minus strand of PVIH01011699.1, from coordinate 50,959 downwards.
AAACAGAGAAAGGGCCTGATTTGGGCTTCAAAATCTCAAAGCCCACCTCCAGTGACAGGTCTGCTATTAAAACCACATCCCCTAATGCTTCTGCTCCTATCGAAGACTTCACTCCTGGTGACTCAATATCACATTTATGAGCCTATGAGGGCCATTGTTATCCAGAACATCACACCCTGAAACTCAAAGTGTACCAGTCTTTCTTCCAGCTCCCTCCTCCTGGGAGCTGCTGAGTGTTCCTGCTCACCTACCCTACTATTGCCCCTGTCAAATTCCAAGAAAATTGTTCTTGCCTTACAGTATGAAAGAAGTAGCCACTGGAATGATGGGATGTTTGGGTGCTTTGTTCACACTGGTCTGTGTTTCAGCATCATTACTTAGGTTTTTGTCTTGAACTGTAAGTGTCTAAGGCTAGTGTCACCAAGAGTAGTTTGTACTCAGTCATTTCCTGGTAGTCCACAGGATCATTTTCTGGTGGTCATCAGGGTTAATGGCTGGAGGTCAGCAGGGTCATGCCCGGAGTTCATGGGCTACTTTTCTTTTTGTCGTCATCAGCCTTGTTGTCTAATCTTCTGAGGGAGAAGGCAATGCTACTAAGAATCTCACTGCTTTACCCAGTGAGTTTGGACTAGCTTGGGCTGTACAACAAGACTCTGAATAATAATTATTTCTCTGAGATTTCATGTACACTGATGCTGGCCTTGAGAATCTGTTTAGACCAAGGTTATCCTAAAGCTGTTCATCTTAGCTCAGCCCTTTTTTCCTCAAGGGCCCCTCAAGCATGCCATCTCCCATCTCCCATTGATATTTTTATATTTTTTCTGGAATGAGATAGGCTGTACCTGGAGATTCCAGCCACAGATACCCAGTGATGCCAGGATGAATAGGCTTCAAGTCTGCAGAGGAGATGCTATGATAGCAGGCTGTGTTGGTAATGTTCTAGAACAGCTTTGAAAGGCAGGTGCAGCAGATTGGATACATTCATTTTAGAGGTGGGGGTGCTGAGGTCACAGATGACTGAGTGCTGATGGACAGCAATAAGGACAGATAGCTTGAATGGGTCTGGATCTAGGAAGCCACACAATAGCTAGGTTATATATGCAGCAGGAAGCAAAGGAAGTGCTCAGGCTTGTGTTCTCAATGGAGTACAGCTGCATGGGGAAGGTCTTCTCTGTTGGCTTTCCTTAGAAATCAGAGGGGATGGGATTGCTTTGGTCTTCTGGGAAGATGAGGGAGTTGGCTGGTTCAGAAAGACCTCGGCACTCCAGAGAAAACAAAATCTGGAGTCAGAAGGACGTACCTAGCATAAAAGCTCATGTGTGAGTGGGTATGTAAGTAAATATGTGTGCCTGTGTATTATGTGAGTGTATGAGTGTCTGTGCATATGATGACTACATGAGTGTGTGGTGTCTGTGAATGCGTGTGTTTTACAGCCTGTGAAAGGTATCAGCGCTAGGAGGTGACTAGTCTGATGGCATGAGGTGACTTTCTGAGGCCAGAGAGTGGGATGGAACATGGAAAGGGCTATGCATGCCAGAAGAAGGTGTGCTTAAGTCTTTCCTGGGCAGGCTTTGCTCTGGGGTTGTTAGGAACCGCATGTGCTTTGCTCACACAGGTGTCTTGTTCCCAGACCATCTGTTGAAGACACACAAGCTTCAATTTGCAGAAGATGAAAGTTTAAAAAAAAATCATGTAGGGTGATGATATGTTAACTGGTCTGGCCACAACACTAATTTCCAAATGCATGCACATGAATATCAAAACACCACAATATATTTCCATCAAGCTGTTCTTAAAAACAATATAAACTTCCCACTGGTTTAGACTCCAGGGACCCAGGCAGTTTCTGTAAATTCATAGTTCACATTTTTATGTATGGCTCCAAAGAGTGTGGGGCCTTTCTTCTCCTTCCCAGCATGTGCACAAGGTGACCTTCACAGAAGGGGAAAAAGAGAACAGTGGGTGGCCTAGAGAATGGGGGCTCCTTTCCCACAATCTTGTACTCAGAAAGCTTTAGGCAGCATTGTTTTTATTCAATATGTAAATTCCTCTGTGCTGACCAGCTTCAAGGAAAGCTTTGAGCACATCAAACCAGCTATCTGGTTGACAGTGTACTTATAATAAGGGCTCCAAACCCGGCCTGCTTCTGTCCTGAATACCCGAGCATCTCTCCAGGAGAGTATTCTTCTTCTCACTTTTCCCTATTCTGCATAACATGGACCAAGTGTTGGCCTGTGCTCCTTTACATGACCATAGACTGCATAAGCAATCCCTCATGCTTCCATCTCAAAGCTAGTCCTGTGTGGAGTAGAGGCTTTGACAACTATTCACTTGGCATCTTTGAGCATTTAATTAGGGCTGGCCCTGAGTGTTAAAGCTGCCAAACCTCTGGGTGCAGGAGCCTTGAGATGGAATTAGGGGGAGTTTTTTATTATTACTATGAATAAAGTCATTTTTTTTTAACCATGTATCCCCTTGTTCACATTCCCTTCCCCCTCCCGCCCCTCCCAGTCACTCACTCTTCTCTCCATCACTTTATCTCCTCCCCAGCAAGGGCAGGAGGTCCTAAGGTCCCAAGGTGGCTTAGTTCAGCATCCACGCCAGGCAAATCCTCTTTCCTCACCTCAGCATCAAGACTGGGTCAGGTGTTCCTCTGGAGGGAGTGGGCTCCAAGGTACTGGTCCAAGGTATTTCAGATCCCAAGATGTTCAGTGGTTGTGGTTTGCAGCTTGGACATGCTTTGCTTTTTGTTTAAAGTTCACTAATGAGTGAGTACATTCCCTGCTTCTCTTTCTGGGTTTGTGATACCGCACTCAGGAGGATATTCTCCAAATCCATCCATTTGCCTACAAATTTTAGGATATCATTTTTTTTCTTATTGGTGAGTAGTACTCCATTGTGTAGATATACCATAGTTTGTTAGTCCATTCTTCAGTTGAGGGCCATCTAGGTTGTTTCCAGGTTCTTGCTATTACAAATAATGCTGCTATGAACATAGTTGAGCTAATAACTTTGGAGTGTGAATGTGCATCTTTAGGGTATAATCCCAATAGTGGTATTGCTGGATCCTTGGGGTGACTGATTCCCAAAGTTTTCTGAGAAACCACCATACTGCATTCCAGAGTGACTGAACAAGCTTACACTCCCACCAACAATGGAGCAGTGTTCCCCTTACTCTGCAACCTCTCCAGCGTAGGCTGTCATTTGTGTTTTTAATCTTAGTCATTCTGACAAGTGTAAGGTGGTATCTCAAAGATGTTTTGATTTGCATTTCTCTGATGGCTAAAGAAGTTGAGCACTTTTTCAAGTGCCTTTCAGCCATTTGTAATTCTTCTGCTGAGAATTCCCTTTTTAGTTCTGAACCCCATTTTTGATTGGGTTATTCAAGGTATTGGGCTCTAGTTTCTTGAGTTCTTAGAGCCCTGCAGGTTCTCAGATGTTTTCATGAACCTTACTTTGTTATTCCTCCAAAGACATTTATAAATGTCAAGTGACACAGTCAAGATTAAGAATTTTTGTTTATTTCAAAAGATTTTAATTTTTATCTATGTGCGTGTGCGTGTGCGTGTGCGTGTGTGTGTGTGTGTGTGTGTGTGTGTGTGTGTGTGTGTGTGGTTTCTGAGGAGGCGGGCAGAGGCTGTCATAGCCCCTAAAGCCAGCAATTGTGAGCTGTCTATTGTGAGCTCTGGGAACTGAACTTGAATCCCCTGAAAGAGCAGTGTGCACTTTTAATTGCTGAGCCATCTCTCTGCCTCCCTCTATTTAAACCTTATTTTAATTTATCTCTAACTTCAAGATCAGTCATAAAGAAGGAAACTATGATGCTGGAAGTCTATACATCCAGATTCTGTTTAATTCATGTCTCAGTCTAGTGGAAATGGTGCATATGTGCCTGCTTATAGCTAAAAACCATATCTCAGCATGATGAGTCACTCAAGCTTCCCAGGACTGTCTATGAGTAACTAATATATCTAACATAGTACGGAACATGCAGGAAACAGGTTTAACTTTAGACTGGTTGATGTGGGATAGCTTTCTGTATGTACGCCATGAATATACTTTGTTACCATTTGTTAATAAAGAGACTGTGTTGACCTATGGCCAGGCAGCTTAGAGGCAGGTGGGAAAGATAATAGACAAAAGATGGGAAGGGTAAATTCAAGGAGATGCTGCCACCCAAAGAAGCAAGATGTGAAAGTACAGGTAAGCCATGGAGCCATGTGGTAATACATAGATTAATAAGAATAGGTTGAGTTAAGTTGTAAGAGCTAGTTGGCGATGAACCTGAGCCATAGGCCAGTTTTTAATTAATATAAGCCTGTGAGTGATTACTGAAGACTAATCAGCTATGGATGGATCTGAGCATTGGGATTAGGCCAGGCCAGAAACTTCTGACTACAACTGGTCTCTCTGTGAATTGCTCTGATTGTGTGTGTGTGTGTCTTTATTTATGCTCTGTGGCTGGATCCCAGTGGCCTTCCTTGTGTCTGTAGGGACACTGTCCTGTACCATATTCTCATACTGTATTGAACACCCACACCTGAGCTCCTTTCTATTTGAGCCAGTTTCTAAGTCTCCTTGAGTCCTACTCACCAGTAGTTCCAGCTTTTTCTGAAAGAGATCTCCTGAGCTGGAAGCTCCTATTCTGAGGAATGGCATTCTCAGGCCTGGTTGGTTTGCATGGGGCTGCTTCTCATTCAGTCCTGTTTGGAAGAGGGTGTCCTCATTTCCATGGTGAGAGAAACTGTCCCTCTGCCTTCTGGAGTGTTCTGTTCTTTCCCTAAGTTGTCAGGCAATACTCATTTCCGCAGTGGAATTCATGAGTTTATGGAAAACGATCTCTTCTAAAAATTTTACCATGAACATCCTATATGGCAGAGCTCTGTGGTGTTGACTTAGTTATCTTTATCTATCAGCTTGGAACAACCTAGAGTTACCTGAGATGAGAATCCCTGTTGAAGGGTTGTCTACATCAGACTGGCCTGTAGGCTTGTCTGTGGATGATTATCTTGAATGTCAATGAAGAAAGACCAACCCACTATGGGCAGCCCCATTCTATATGCAGATGGTTCTGAATGATATAAGAAAGCTAGCTGAGTGTAAGCCTTCCAGTTAGCACTCTTCCAAATTCCCTTATGTAATTTTGGACTATGAAGTGAGTTCTTCTGTGAGAAAGAACAGATGGGGTTGCCTTCAAAACATTCCTGCCCCAATTTCCTTTTTTCCTTTAGTCATGGGCTATGACCTGGCAGTGTAAGCCAATGAATGTTTTATTATAACAGTAGAAAGGAAAATAGAACAGAGTCTTAAGCTTCCATGGTTATGCCTTTTTGAGACTATTACTCTCTGACAAGTATAATTCTCAGACTAGACTTGATCATTCACTTGATGCATTTCCATGTTTTCACTTCACTACTGGAAGGTTACATCTCTGAACAGATTTGTTTTGTGATAGCAAATAACAATGAACTCCTGGTGGTCTTGGCAGTGAACTTACACCAGAACCATCACTTCCAACTGCACAGTCTTTACTCTTCAGGGCACCTCTCTGTAGAGTTATTAATCTCCATAACTGGAGAGGTTCCTGACACTTGAAGGTGAGGGAGCCAAGGTCACCAAGGGAGGTAAAGGAGATGTTTTGTAAGCAGGCATCCTCCATTCTTCAGGCAGGGACCAGATGCAAACACAGCTATTTTCTCTTCTATCACTGTCTTTTTTGGTGTCTCCATGACTGTCTTGTCAAGGCAGTCTCTGGAACACTGGCATGGGCAGTTCAGGAGACACAGTACAAATATGATGCCTTTTAGAAACAAGGCATCTTCACAGGTGGATACATTGACATTTGAAGAATATGGTTTATTCTGATATATATATATATATATATACATATGTTTTCTGATACATATATATCAGAATATATTCATATTATGTCTTAAAATTAGGTTTATTGAAATACATTCTATAGTGAAATTTGCCTCTTTTGAGCTTTGACAAATGTTTATAACTTGTGATCACCAAAGCAATTCATATAAATATATTCATTACCCTGAAGAATTCCAGCATAGTGCTTTGCAGTCAGTATTACTCTGTATTCTTCTGATTCTGAAAAATATCAAAGTAATTTATTAGAGTCTCCTGTTTCTTAAATACTGTATTAATGGAAGTATTAGGCATGTAATGTTTTTTGCTTCTTCAGGGAGTTGAGCCTTGTCCATTTGTGGTATCAGTGGTTGATCCTTTTTATACCTGTGTTGTATTCCACCATATGGATTGCCACAGTTAATTAATTCTCCGAGTGACTGATATTTGTATTATTTATGGTTTAGAAAAACTGTTTTGAGCCAGGTGTGGTGGCACATGCCTTTAATCCCAGCACAGAAGGCAGAGGCAGACAGAACTGAGTTTGAAGTCAACCTGGTCTACAGAGTGAATTCCAGGACAGCCAGGGTTACATAGAGAAACCTTTTCTAAAATAAGTCATTTTTTTTTAATTGCAGTAAGCATTTGTGGACAGAATTTTGTGAAGATGTAAATTTTTATTCTTATTATATAAGAATGAGATTACTGAATGGGTCAGTAAAGATATGTAGAAATAGATCGAAGTCAGTTTCATAGAGCCTTTGAATCGATTTATATATAAAATACCTCCCCCTATGTTCATGTATAGAAGACTTGGCCTTTCAGCTGATGGTGTTATTGAGGGATGTTTGGATCATTTCTTTGATGATTTCCAAATGGCCATGAGGAGATAAATCAATTATAGGAGGCAGGAGGAAGTAGCAGCTGACTTCAGGAGCCTGGGCTCTTGAGGTACCTTTGCAGGGTCTACCTCACCACTGCTCCCACTTCTCAGTCCTTCCTAGCTCTCATCACATGACCAGCCTTTTCTGCTTCAGGCCTCAAGCACTGGAACCAGAATGCTGGTCACTTATGAAAAGTAACATTCATCTCAAGCATGTGGGGGCATGGTATGCATAATCCACACTGATGTTATAGGTGGAGGATGTGTTCCCACCATTGTGGAGTTGGCTGGATGTCATATCACAGTCATTTTTAAGAATATATCAGTTCCAGAGAGGAGACAGGTGTTTCTGCGTTCTGCTCGTCATCTCCACATCAGATGTTCAGGGCCTGTGGACACTCTCATGCAGGGTAGGTGGGCTGGGTAGGATGCTGTTCCCTAAGGGATACTTTACACTCTTTGATGCTCAGGTAGGAGGCACCAAGGTCAGCTATGGAAAATGTCAGCCAGGAAGACATTCTGCAATAGTGAGTTCTGTAAATTCTCTAGTCTGTGTCCTGCAGCTGAAACTCTTTTAAAGCTGTGGAGTCATTAGCCCCAAGCAAGGATCCAGTTGACCTTTTATCACATCCCCTTTTTCTGCAGCTTTAAAAAAGAAAGGCTGTGGTTACCCTCAGAGGGATAATATTGTTCTCTTCTTGAAGATCCAGAATTAAGAAGATACTGTGAGTCAGCTGTGCTATTTTACATGAAGGAATAGCTATGCTTGCAATTACCCTTTTCCTGTGATTGTTTTTGAGATGTTGGACTTTAGGACAGAGTTTGAGAAACCCCACTGGGGTTCTCAGGACCATGTATATAGCACTAGGCTAATTAGGAGCCTGCTGTGGTTGTTGAGGTCTTGAGTGTTCTACTGAATTTCATAGCAATTGAGAGTTAGAGTGTGACGTTTCTGACAATTGGAGAACTGCAAATGTAAAATGCAATTTTATATGTTTGAAGGTGTTTCCAGTTAAAAGTAGAAATGTGGAAAATAACTTGAGGCCCTTCTAGAAGCTACCATTAGTATTTATAGAATTTGAAACAGGATGCAAAGATACACAGACTTTAAAGCATAGGGGAAGGGGGAGCTGAAACCCTCAAAAAGAATGTTCTCTAGGTTAAAGATTAAAATTTAAACAGAAGGTCACACCAAGATGACCTGATGGTATCCCAATCCCAGAAGCCATGGCCTCTGACGCTTTCCTGAGATTGCCACGGTAACCCACAGGGACCACAGAACTGACCTCAGGGTGCTGCTACTTGAACTCTGAGGCTCATGTTGTTCCTGATCCAGCAGCAATAGCGTGGCTCTCTGCCTCTACTTCCTGAGATGAGGAGAAAGCATGATGGGAGGCGATTCAAAGCTGGAATGGTACGGTACTGAGCTGTTTTCTTCTTTTCCCTTTTTAGAGACAAACTTTATTATTTGTTAAGTTTCTCAATGCTATCAGTGCCCTGGATGAAGTTCCTTGTCTTGTCTTGCTGCCTTGACTCCATACGAGGAGACATCTATTCTGAGTACTTTGTGTTTGATTTTGAATACTGACTGTAGTGAACTACACCTCTGCTCAGGCAGAAGATGCTGTGTTGAGTAGCCTGGCAGATTATTTTTTGTTATGGTGACAGGCTTTGCTCATACACAATACACCCTGACATTAGAGAGAGAGAAGACCATGACAGATGTCACATATGAATCTATGTTATCTACACTGTGTGGTGGCTCAGTGACTTACTTCTCCACAAGTGTGTCTGTTTTTAGAATTCACTATAGTCTTCCTTATCATTTGAGCATCTTGGTGAGTATTTGGCAGTTGCTTATTTATTTATGGGGTTTTCTTTTCTTTAATTTGTTTTAAACTACAAGAATGCAGGTAGTGGATAAGTAAAGTACCAGACCATAGGAGTGTATCTAACAGAAAATATTAGGTTTGAACTTCACATTTTACAAATGCACAGACTGTGTTTCCAGTCTACACACTGGGATCAAGTCCATATGACCAGGATGATGGAAATTCATTGTGACGGCACGAGGGTTCTGTCTCCCCTGTTGTGATTGAATTTGGATTAAATATAATAAACACAAACCAGAGAATTACAGTAAGGGGCTGGAGAGGTTGCCCATTTGGTAAGTGCTTGCCTAGCATTGTGGGACCCTGGAATCAGTCCCCAGTACCACAAAAACCTGGTGTGGCAGTATTACCAGGCGTAATCCCAGGTGGAGGCAGGAGGTAGCCAGTAAGTGTAGAATCAAAAAAGGTCAGAAGTTCAGGGTCATTCTTGGCCACATAGCAAGTTTGGGTCCAGCGTGGGCTCACTAACTCTTGAAAAACAATTAAAACTATGCAAGAATTTTATAAATCTTTTATATGGTAGTAATAAATTTCTCCCATCAGTTCTGCGTATCCCAGAAGGAGAAAAAGCATTGGAGGTAATGGAAGTCAGGCAAAAGGGGGTATTGTCAGCTTTAGTTGGGACTCTTCCAACCTTTCTCTTGGCCAAGGTACTTTAAAAAATATTATTTTTATTGTATAAATGTTCTGCCTGCATTTTGATGCATGTGCATTATGTGTGTGCCTGGTCCCCGTGGAGGTCAGCAAAGGGCATTGGATCCCTGGAGCAGGAATTACAGGCATCTGTGAGCCACTGTGTGGGTATTAGGAACCTAACCAGGTCCTCTGGTACTTTTAACGGCTGAGCCGTCTCTCCAGTCCTGCCCACTTGCTTTCTTAAGTGCTGATTTTGTAAGGCTTCCCAGAAGGCCATTCCTTCAGTCTCCTGACACAAAGTGGGAGCATTGACCTTCAGCAAACTAACTGCTGGAGGATGCAGTTATGGCGTACATGGTCACCTATATACTGGTGGTAGACAATTTTGTCATCTGCTTTTCTACTGCCCTTGGAGACCCTATTTTATCTTTCTATGACTCTTTTAGGAAGGGGATCAATGCAAAACTCCAGAAACTGTTTTAAAAATGTGAGATTTGGTAATGGACTTCTAAGGAAGCATCTGGGAAAAGAAGCTGAGCAGGAAAACAGCCTTCAAATCTGAAGGTGGGGTGGTTTGTTTGTGCAACATTTCTAAAACAGGCCCAACCATGAGTTTTGTGTTCCGACTTCCAGGCTAAAATGGACATTAAAGACTGGCCTTCAGCTTTCCAGAAGAAGAAACAGTGACCTTGGATGTGGGAACTGAAGGTGCTGTGGTGTGTGTTGGGGCTAAAAGCGTGTGTGAACTGCATGTTCTTGATCTGAGCCCCAATTCTATCCTCAGTTACTGGGGATGCCCATGCTTATCATTTCATTTCTGGGACACATGTTCTGTGTTTCTGAATGAGGGTGATCTCACCCACTGGGCCTTTATGAGGATGGGCAGACATGTACTTGAGGCACCAGGCTCTAGGTCTGGATTATGGAGGGGCTCTGTGAACTGGATCAGTAATGTCATTGCCAATGAGGCTATGTGAGACTTCAGGATAAAGTCTAGAAAGTCCTCTGAGGCAGGCAAGATGGCTCAGGGGGGCAGTCTTGCTGCCTTGGCTGATAACCTGAGTTCAATATTCTTGACCTACATATTGTAAAGAAAGAAATGACTCCTGGAAGTTATCTTCTGACATCCACATATGCTGATGACACAATATGCTCCCCAAGGCATATGTGAACTTGTGTGAACACACACATACACACTCTCATTCATATGTATATATATATATATGTTGTAGACGGTTTCCCAGGCCCTTTTGGGCCTGGAAGTTTGTAACCTGGCCTGCGGTAGCTTTTGTCCCCCAAAGAAATGAATCAGACACTTATATACTTTATACTGTTTGGCCCATGTCTTAATCACATTACTAGCTGGTTCTTTCATCTTAATTCAACCCATTTCCATTAATCTGTCTGCCATGTGGCTCGGCCCGAGGTTCACCTGGGTTCCTTATATGATTCTTCTTAGGGGGTCGGATGGAGACTGAGTAACTCCACCCTTCTACCTGCCTGTCCTCTGATTCTCCACCCACTTCTACGGTGCTCTACATAGGCCAAAACAGTTACTTTATTTACATCATACAGAGAACATTTCCACCACATTTCCTATTTTCTGTCTAACTAAAAAGGAAGGTTTCAATTTCCAAATAGCAAAATTACAACAGAACAGCTCTCAAGCAGGAATTACAGTCACAATATCCAGTCTATTTGTATTCACAAAATTAAAGAGAATATTCCATTATCTACCTTATCATTGTGAGTCTAAAGTTTCATATCTAATGTACCTTTTATATTAGATTTTTTAGAAAATATCAAAATTTTTGGAAGAAAAAAATCTATAATTCATATAATAATTAACCAAGAAAGGAGGATTTGAAGACTCATCCTACAATGGAAGAAGATCCATGACTTCATGTTACCTAGATATCACCAAGCATGAATGTCTCACTGTTTTTCAAAAGTAAAACATATGTCTAAGAGATTGAACCATCTCATTATATTTAAATACGAGAAGAAAGAAATTGAAAATCCACATTAAATAAGATCAACTGTGATACGAATGTGAGAAGTGGGTGGAGTTTCAGGGGAGAAGATGTGAATCTCAGCCTTAGATATGAGCGAATGGGAGCAATAAGATCGCCCAGAATGCAACTTGACAGGCCATGGGATTGCTGGGAAGAGAATGTCATTGACTGTCTCAGTCATACTGGCCTATGGGCATGTCTGAGAGGGATTGTCTTAATTGTTTATCGATTTAGGAAGACTAAGCCTGTGAGTAGGCAGTGCTGTTCCCAGGCCCTGGGGCCTAGGACAGCAGAGAAAGCCATCTGAGCACCAAGCATGCGTTCACGTCCTGCACTCTGCTGTTGACCGTGGATGTGATGTCTTTCCAGCTCTTCAAGTTCCTGCCATCTCCACTCTTCCAATGGTGGTGGTCTGTACCTTGGGAATGTGAGTGAAAATAAGACCCTTCACTCAAAAGTTACTTTTTATCAGGGTGTCTTATCTCAGCAATGGAAATAAGACCAGGACATGATGGGATCTGAGTGAGGGTGGTGGTTTTCCTTATGCTCACCCTTACAGAACACCATTCTCTCAAGCTACAGCACTGAAGCCTGCCTCATCTCAGTCAGTTGGAAGATGCAATCATCAACATATTCTTTGATATTTGGGGGAAATAAAACCCTGTATTTTATCTGAGCAACACCTTCATTGGTGTTTCAGTAAGATGGATGCTCCAGAGTATCAGCTAAAGGAACAGATGGATAAAACAGGTGGACCAAAAAGATGCAAAGTTTTTATTCCCTCTGTGGACATGTGTGTGGCCGCAAAATCACTTCACACTCCACTCTACCATTTTACAGCTGAAGGACCTGAAAAAGCAAAGTCAGGGGTCACTTCTGTGAGTTGAACTCGGCCACCTCATTCCTTGCCAACACACTTCTGTTCTGCTGTTGTGAATCTGCTATTAAGGTTTGCTCAATGTCAGATCTCTAGAAATGGCTGTGTCCACGTCTCCATTGCCCATTCTGGCATTCACCATGATGCCAGTACAAAAAGGCTCCAGGTGACCGTAACACCAAGATAGGTTTTCATTTTGTGGTCAGAACATCTTGAAGATGAGAGAGTTCTTCCTTATTTTTTTAAATTTTTTAAAATAAAAGGCACCTGAGTTCATGTTTTTATTCCCCTTCTTTGTACAAATTGTATTAAAATTACTAGATGGAAATGAAATGATTCTTCATGGGAGTGCCATCAGCAAGTCAGATATTTGGGGAAATTTCTGACAAGAGGGGCTGTCATAATAGATAAAGCGAGAATGATGCTGATCATGCATGCCTTAAGTACCAGCACTCAGAAGGCAGAGGCAGGCAAACTCTGAGTTTCCAGTCCAGCCAGGACTATGTAGTGAGACCCTGTCTCAAATGAAAGACTGAGATAAGGAATAGAGATGACAGAGCTTAGGTCTCTGCTAGGTCCCTGGAAGGTTTCAGGTACAGAATCGGCTGGTCTGTAAAGTGAGTGGCATGAGCCAGTCATGCTGGACAGCCAGTCACATGTCCACTTGGCAAACATCCTGTAGTATTGCATCCATACTCTGCACATGCTGAGACCTGGGAGAAAGCAGCTGCTGGCAGCACAGATTCCTGGATGCATCCTCATAGGCTCCTTAGCTGGTGCTGGTGTCTCAGAGAGAAGTATCTGAGAGCGAGGGACCCTGAAGTGAATGTCTCAAACTCACCATGGAACAAACCTCAGCTGACACCTAAGTTCAACAACTCTTCCCATAGGAATCAGTATCTAGGAAGCTCACTGTGGATACTAATGGATGATTAAAAAAAAAAATACCACAAACAGGTATCTGCTGTTCTTTTATGTTGTTTAACTCAAAAAGAGCAGGTAAACTCTATCTTTTATGGAATACTTTGGAGAAATCGGTTTGTGACATTTTCTGTTGCCTGAATTTACAATGGAGAAAAGCAGTGTATTCTGAATAAGGAAAGGGAAAAGTAGCTGTGATTATCGAAACAAGCAATCCAGATGCAAGGGTAAAAGAAAACCTGATGGCAATGTGAAAAGCACCAATGGTAATGTCTCAGAATGACAAGCACAAAAAGCTTGGAAGGTATGTGAGATACTATTGCAAATTCTAACAGGACCACATGTCAGGTTGACTACAGGATGAGAGGTCATGATGTGGAATGTCTTTCTGTATGCTGTAAATATTATTCTTTAATAAAAGAATTGTCTTGGCATATGGTGAGCATCTTTTAAGTAGGTGGGGAAATTGGAGCATAGATAGGGGAAGGAGGGCGGAGTCAAAGGACCCATAACCCATGTAGTCAAAGGACCCCTAACCCATGTAGCCACTCTTAAGAATCAACTTATAAAAGTAACACAGGTGAGCCACGGGCCACGCAGTAGGACAGATCAATGGACATAAGTTAAGATGCAGGAGCTAGCTAGCACTATGTGTGAGCCATAGGTCAAGCAGAGTGTAATTACAGCTTCTGTGTGTTTCGGTGGGACTGTGGGTCTGCAGGTTTGAATCACAGGCCAGACAGGCCAGAAACCTATTACTACAAGATCAAATGGAGGAGGAGCAAGGGAGGGAGGGAGGAGAGACAGAGGTGGGGAGAAGAGGAAGAGGAGAAGGAGATGGAGGAGGAGGCAGACAGCAGTAGCAGCATACGAAATGACACTAGAAAATGCCTCTGAGATAAAAGAAGAAAGACGTCAATTGAAAGATGTCACGAATACTAATTCACATAATGAGAATGAGTGCAATAGTTAGACATATCCTCAGTCAAGTGTAAGGAGCCAGGAATGAGGAGCCCTTTATTAAGAGCTTCAGGGAGAATAAATCAAAGCACGTTTTCTTTCCTAGAAAGAAAATGATGAGCACTGTTGTCAGAAAACAAAAGGGACGCACTTTAAGCCTGAGGGGATGGTTTTAAGTCTGCAGCCCTTTACCAGTCTAAGCAGCAAGTGACTGGAGACAAGAGAAGTATTTGCAATTATAGGATGACTTCCGGCTGGGAGGCTCAGGGGTGCCAGGGGTGAGAGCGCCAGGGGTGCCAGGGGTGAGAGCGCCAGATCTTTTCATTTTTTTTTTATTTAAAAAGTTTTTTTCCATATCTACCACTGCTCCCCCTTCCTTCCCTCTTCCCAGTCCTCCCTCAGCCTCCCGGGATCCCATCCCCTGATCCATTCTCCAAGGAGGACAGAGAATCCCAAGGTGAGTCAGTTCTCTGGCATATACAGTTGAGGTGGGTCTAAGTCCCTCATCCCAGTATCAGGGCTGAGTAAGTATTCCTCTGTAGGGAATGGGCTCCAAAGCTGTCACTTCATGCATCAGGGATAAATTCTGGTCCTACAGCAAGAAGCTCCACATCCTGCCCACACCAGTGAGCTCCCAATAGCTCCAGTTAACTGTCTGTCTCTGTGGATCTTTTCCTCATGATTCTGATCCCTTTGTTCATATCCTCTCCTCTCCTCTTCCTCCCTCCCTCCCTCCCTCCCTTCCTCCCTCCCTCTCTCTCTCTCTCTCTTCCGCTGGACCAGGAGCTCAACCTGGGAGCACCAGATCTTTCTGAAAGCATTAAGTCGTGAGTTCAAATCCCCACTGTCCATGTACAAAGTAGGAGTGGCTGCCCATGCTTGTAACCCCAGGATTCATCTTAGAGATAGGATCCTGAGAGTTCCCTGGACAGTTAGTCAAGTTCAAAAGGAGAGCTTCTGGTTCAGTGAAGCTCCAAGTGCCTGCCACATGAGTGTGAACCCCCCATATGCATGTGCCATAGCACATAGGCCACATGGGCACATGATACATACTATACTCCAAAATAATAGAAAACATGTAAAATGCTTCTCTTGTGCCTTTTATCAATGAGTGGCTAGGAGAGACAGCAAGACCAGAAAACCCACCTGGCCATGAGAACTCAGCATTCAGTGGGTGTGGTGTGCCTAGAAGACATCTGCTCCCCACTGAGCAAAAGGACAGGGTCCTTGGAGCTTCCATAGAAGGAGCAAAGATGCTCTGATTATAAACTGGGCATCTACACTGGGGAATGACTTAATAACCTTTTCTAAATATTGATACTCCTGGAAAACTACATAATGTTCTGAAAGTCACAATGTGATTTAGATCAAACTAATGTCCTATGTAATATCGAGCAAGTACTCCTCAGGATCCTGAGGAAATGTGGAGAGGGAAGCTCGTAGGGGTCCAGAATAGTGAACTTCTGCTGATTGCATGCTCAGGACTTGTATAAGATTAAGCCAGCCCAGTCCCACAGGCAGTCAATCAGAAATACAGGATGAATGTGAACTGAACGGCTATAGACAGGGTGGCTTATGCATGGACCTGGGACCATCTCCTGGGTTCTAATGGCACACCAGACACTCACTATTGCATTATCTTGTAGGGATTTTGTGTGGGACAATGTATTACTAATTACTATCTAAATACATCACACACACACACACACACACACACACACACCCATATGTCACCCATGGTAACTGTTAACATCATGACACAGATTAGCCTGCAATGGCAGCCTTCATCATGACAGACATAAGACATGAGTGTAGTTAGTTTTGTCTGTGGAAGTCAGTGGAGGAATGTCCAAAGCAGATGTTGGGTGTTACTGTAACAATCTTTCTAATTAAATGTTTTCTAGTCATATTTTAAAGTCCCTGCATATCTAGCCATTATTAATGGACCACACTTTGTAACTCCTTACTTGTTTTCAGCAGGGAAATGCTATTTTCCCAATTGGCTAGAAATGAGGGAGGGCACAGCAGGGTTAGGTATGAGTGGGCCCAGAGCCACAGTCAAGGATTACTGTTGCAATGCTTGGGAAAGGGTAAAAGGATTGTTCCAAAGACGTAGTTACCAGTATGACAAAAGCCTCTGCCACTTGGGGGTATGGGCACAAGCAGGAACACACTGGGTGTGTGCCTGTGTGGACATCACAGCACTAGAACCAAATCCTCTTTCCTCACCTGCTTCTTCACCAGATGCAAAGACTTCTTTACACTAGCTCTGCCTGGGGATATAAGCCCCATGAGTGTTATCATTATGACTGACCTTTGACCTACAGCAGAGGGAGAGAACTAGCTATAGACAAGAGGCATGTAACTATGAACCAACATTCAGTGACTTTACTCCTGGCAAGAATTACACCCTGTCTATTTCCTCAGGTGTAGCCAAAGTTGTGTCTGAGGTCCAGCCTCTTTTTTCCTCTCTCCCATTTTGTTTACTTAGGTTCTAGAATTCCAGAATAAATGGCTGTCACACATTGGGATATATGTATGGGGCTCACTGTTGAATTGTGTTGAGAACCAAGATCGCTCACAACCTGTTGATGATTTGCTGCTGGCCACCTTTCCAAGGATAACTGACACTCTTGACTGTGGAGGGACTGGTAGGTGACAAGTCTGAACTCTGGAGCAATGAAAACTCCTGCTTTCTATCTAATCAAATTAGTTCCTTTCTCCTTCATGAGTCAGACACAGTCATCTCTCAATTGTCACCTGATGAGCAACTGCAAACACTGTCAGGGGATGATGCCAACAGGACGTGATGTGGGACACTAACATTACACACACATCACAAGCCCAGAGTACAGAAAGGTACTAGGTATGGATTTCCTGTCTCATGCTAAATCCATTTTCTTATTCACAAGGGAAGGACCAGGCCTCTGTTGAGGAGAGGAGATACATGCCTGCTTTATAGATGTCCCTGTCTCTGCAGTTCTGTGAGCCAGGTGGAAATGTTGGCAATTCAAGGATTGAAGGTGGTTTTAGTTTCTTTCTGTTGCTAGGATATGTCATGACCATAAGCAACTTAGAGGAGGTAAGGTTTATCTCATCTTCCACCTCCAGTTGACAGTTGATCACTGAGGGAAGTTGACCATGGAGGGTAGAAACTTGAAACAGACACTGGGAAGAGAGATGCTTGCTGGCTCTCAGTCTGATGATCAGCTTGTTTTCTTGCATAGCCCAAGATCAATCACTAGGTCTGGTGCCATCCACAGTGTGCAGATCCTTCTACATTACTTAACAATCAGGATAGCATCCCCTCCCCCCAGACATGCCCACAAGCCAATCTAATCTGGACAGTTCTTCCATGGAGGCTCTCCTGCCAGAAGACTCTAGGCTGTGTTAACTTGCCAGTTAAAGCTAGCCAGGGCAGAGGGCATTGCTGGACCTACCACTCCCCATTACATTCCACAGTGATACCAGCTTGTGGTAACATGTTGAATAGTTTCCTCTTACACTGTATGGGTTCCTTAAGATGAGAGTTGAGATGCTGTATTATGTTTCTGGCCCAGACTTCTGGGCCTAAACCTGAGGTTCTAACCTGCTGTCCCACAGAATCACAGAGACTCATTAGTTTTCTGCTGATTGACCTGGGGCCCAGGTGCATAGCTTGCTAACTCCTTCATCTTAACTCAACCCTTGATTCTTATCTTGTTCAGCCATGTGGCTCAGTATCTTTTCTTAGAGCAGCATTTCAGCTTCTTTCCTCTGCTTCTGCTGGCGACTCATCTGCTTTCTCTGGCATCTCTGTGGCATCTCTATTCTGTTCTGAGATGTTCCCAGAGTTTTCTTAGTCTGGTAGCCCTGCCCACATTTCCTGTCTGCCTTTGGCCAATCAGCATTTATATTAAACCAGCAGGCAGGGCAATTATTTGCAATGCAACATATTTCTACTATTGAGAGTCAGTGAAGATGAACAAAATACTTTGTGCACTGGAGTATTTACAATAGAGAGGTGTCAGGTCTGGAAAGTGAAATGTATCCAATGGGAATCAGTCATTCCAACTTAGAATGTCATTCAGAATTAGTTGAACCAATTTTACTTGTTAATTCTTTACCCTGTTCCTAAGGTCACAGGCAAAAGTTACCATGTTTGAAAATGCAACAGTGTTTTTGAAGTAGAGAAACAAAGTAAGAGAGAAGAAGAAGAAAGCATAGGATCATAAAACAGATAAGGGGTTTCCTTGGTATTTGCTTTTGTTTAACTTGCTAAGCTGGACCTATGCTATGATGAGACACCATGGCCAGGACTGACTTATTTATTTTGCACTGCGGTAGCAGAATAGTCCATGATGTTGTGGAGGCGTGGCTGAAGCAGAAAGCTGAGAGCTCAGGTCTTCAACCTTCAACAGGAAGCAGAATATAGAGGAAGTGAGAAATGACTATGTACTCTCAAAGTCCCTCTCGGTAATATACTTCTTCCAGCAAGGGTCCACTTCCTAAAGGTTCTACAACTTCTTCAAGCAGCACCACCTACCCAGACCAAGTGTTCAAATGCATGAGCCCATGGGAACACTTCATTCAAACCATCACAAGTCTATACTAAGCATTTATGGACTATTTTTCTTGTCATTTCCTAAAAATTAAAATACAAGCTGGGTGGTGATGGCACATACTTTTAATCGCAGCCCCTAGACGACAGAGGCAGGTGGGTCTCTGTGAGTTCCAGGCCAGCCTTCTCTATGGGGCTAGTTCCAAAATGGTCAAGGCTATACAAAGAAACCCTGTTTCAAAAAACAAAATAAAATAAATTATAAAATTAAAATTATTTAGTATTTACATTGAACCAGGCATGTAAGTAATCTAGAGATTATTTAGGTGATAAATTGAGATATGCATAAATAACACCACACACCATTCCCTTTAATAGAAGGGCTTTAAGCATCTGAAGATTTTGCTCCCTGTGAAGATACCTAGACCATTCTCCCTGAACACTGAGGGAGGATTACATGGTCTTTATTTGTTCCACCTTGTCACATCTCCCTCTTCTGTTTTACTTGCTGAGATGATACTTATAGAAGCCATGACCATAGTAACATTGTTCCCACCAGCATTTCCTTACAGGTGATTTTTTTCCGCCTCACCAGTCAGCTCCCAAATAAATGACAAAGACTTTTTATTAATTGTGAAACCTCAGCCAATAGCTTAGGCTTGTTTTAAATTACTTCTTGGAAGATCTCTTAATCTATATTCTGTTAGGTGGCTCAGGTCCCTTTTATTTGTAAAGCCCATGCTGCTTGCTCTACATTCCTGGCATCTCCTCAAGACTCTGCCCTTCATCTCCCCAGCATCCTCTGTGCCTGGAAATCCTGCCTAGCTGTTGACCATTCAGCTTTTTATTAAACTAATCAAAGTGTAAAGGAATATACCACAACACTCCCTGGATGGAGGGCTATTGTTGTCCTATATAGCTGCCAAAGCTGCCAATGTCAGCAAAAGCCCACACTGAGGCCGTACCCCCACATCTCATCCTCACAGAGACTGCTGGAACCAACACTAACATCCTCTGTTTTCAGCACCCTGCCCTTCCGTTCTCACCCAAATATCCCTCAGCTTCCACCTCATCCTGGACTCTTCACATGAGTCATGACAAGAAGAAGTAGTTATTAGGGTTAATCCCCATGATCAGCTTGATGGAATCTAGGAGACAAGCATCACACCCGCCTCTGAGGGCTTATCTAGATTAGGTTAATTGAAGACTGGAAACCTGCCAGCTGTGGACAGGACAGCATCATCCTGTGGGGTGGGGCCCTGGACTGAAGGAAAAGGAGAAAGCAAACTATTACCTGTCTCTGCTTCCTGACTTTGGATGCAGTGGGACCAGCTGCCTCAAGCCCCCACCACCAAGACTTCCCCACCATGACGCACACCCTCAAGATCCGAGCCCTAAATAAACTTTCCCTTCTTTAAATTGCTTCTCCTCAGGGATTTTGACACAACAATGAAACAAGGGGAAGTGCTATTCTATGGATAGAGTCTGCTCTGCCAGTCCCTAGCAATGCCCATTCTCAGGGGACTCAGTTCAAGGCGTTTTCAATTTTCCTACATTGAATTATTTGCTGAAAGTCTCATTGGTTATCCTGCTACTAGAAGGCTACCTGACCAGATTTTAGCCAAGCCCAGGGCCTGCAAAGACTCATGCCTGAGCTGGGATCCCAGTTATTTGGGCACTTTTCCAATCTTGTTTCCCTGTACCTGAGGGTGAAGTTAGGAGAAGCTGATAGAAGTTTGATGGTCCAGAAAAAACAGCACGGAAAGGAGATGAAGAACTGCTGTGGAGAAGGGAGGAGATGCCTTGACATGCCAGAGCTAGCTCAGTCCATCCCACATCTCTCTGAGTCTGTGGCAAGAACCTACTGCGGTGACTGCATAGGGGCATCTGAATATGATTAGGTTTGGATGATACTGAGAGAAGGGATAATCCAAAGGCAATCTCATGGAACTCAAGTCTGGGCAAACTGGGCACAGAAAGAAAGTAGGGCTGTAGCTCCTGGGTGGCCAGTGAGTCATGAGAGGAACTGGAGGAGAGAATGAGGGAACATCAGCACTGGAGATTTGAAGACTTCGGATCACCGTTTTATGCTTCTGGTGTGCAGCTTAATGAGGTGGTTTCCAAAGTTCCTTGTTCAACTAACTTTCTGTGTTTCTATCCAGACTTTTAGAGGAAACTTTGGCTCCTCTAATGAAGGTGCCATACAGCTGCTTTTTAATGGGCTTGCTTTTTAAGCTGCATACACAGAGGGAACGGAAATAAATCCGTGTTCCATCTACTCCAGCAGTTCAGGAAGAAAGCAGTGACAGAAAACTGGGAAACAGTTTGGAAAACTCTCTTACTCTATGGCCAACAATGATGAGTAGAGATAAATAATTAGCAGAGACTGTCTATGTAGCCATGGCAACATACACATGAAAGGAAAGAGATGCACTTGGGGCTATTCATGAGTCAGGGAATGTGGAGTGCTTTCGGCTCTTCAGACTTGGCACACTTCGCCTGTATTGTTGATCATTATCAAATCTTCCTCATTGTGCTAAATTCCAACTTTTGTTCATTTGCAGTGCTCAGTACTCAGTATTTTACTGTAGTAAAGCTGATTATAGAAACTTTATTCTTCACATTTGCTTAATTCCCTTTATTAAAGATTACAGAGAAATCTCATCACCTCACATCAGTTACTCTAAGGCCCTTTTGTAAGCAAGCACAGTCAGACTCTGTAACTCAGTTCTGCATTTCTGTGTTCAACCAAATGCAGATTGAATATATTGGGGAAAATGCTTTTGTACTGAACACCGATGCATTCCTTGTTGCCATTTGTTAAAGCTACAGCACAACTATTTACACAGACTGAAATTATGTAAGTAACTCAGAGATGTTTCAATGTACAGGGAAGGGTGTGTAGGCTTCATGCAAACACTTGCCCATTTGATTGTATTATTGTTGTTGTTCTTATTTTCTATTATATAAATAGAATGCATATGTTTGCATATGTATGCATATGTTTGTGTGTAGATCTGCACATGAGAACATGGGTGCCCATGGAGGCCACAAGAGGTAATCAGGTTCCCTGGGGCTAGAATAACAGGCATTTGGGAGCTACCCAATGTGGATATTACCCAAACTTGGGTCCTCTGGGAGAGCAGCAAATGCTCTTAATCATGGAAGCATCTCTCTAGCCCTACTTGGGCATTTTAAATCATGAACTTGGGTTGGACATACTTGGCATCTTGAGGGCTCCTGGAAGACCCCTCTCATACTGGGAATATCAAGCTTCTTCCTATTTCAGAATTTTATTGGTCAACACACTAAGAGCCAGGCTTCAGCTTACATTTTGTTCCTTCTGAAAAAGGGGTCATAAAATGCCAATTAATAATCAAACTGAATTCTAAAGGGAGCACTCGGTTAGGAAATTCCTTCCTATACACGCCAGAGGTCCCGAGTTCCATCCCTAGGATCCACATGGGAAGGCTAAGTGCACTGCCTTCTGCTTATGAGTCCAGCATTGAGAGGTAGAGACAGGCAAACCTCTGCAGTCTGCTGACCCATCAGCTTAGCCTAGTTGGCAAGTCCTGGGCAAGTGAGAGAGACTGTCTTAAAGTAGGTATGTGACACCCAGGGATGATCCTACCAGTTGACCACTGGCCTGCAATTCTCTGTACATACATGTGTATGCAAGCCTCCTATCAACTGCTCAGATTATGACAAATGGACTGCTGATCTACCCAATAACTGAAAATTGGAATATATTAAAATTTAAGAAATATAAACTCAAACACAATAAAGATATTTTATGTTTTAAGTCTTAAATTCTTATCTTTTCCAAAAACTAGGCATAGAAACTTGTAAATCATAACTCCTTAAGGATGTGGTCACCTTACTCTCTGCTGTAAAGGGTAGTGGTAGTTCATTCTAGAAAGAGTTTACAATTTTATATTTTACTTTAATGAAACTTGCCCCTCTGATAGTCCACAAGGCTCATCTTTTGCTGTTCACATATCTCAGGCTAGCTTCACTGTGAGTCTGAGGAGGATGACTTTCCTCTTCTCATTCTCTTGACTCCACCTTCTGCGTGCTGGGATTGCAGGTACCCAGTACCATGTCTGGTTTATACAGGACTTTATGCGTGCTGGACAAGATGCATCCCTAGCGTTGCTCAGTTGTTTATTGAATTTGCTGACTTCTAGCTCTCCACCAGGGTCTAATGTCCCTGTGGACTTGTCCTGGCCCTTTTACAGCAGGGCTTCTGTTGCCAGTGCCCTGGACCACTTGTCTCCACTCTCAGTCCTAAGAATGGAGGGCATCTGGAAAGGAATTGGTTATGGGAAGGAGGATAAGAGCAGGACATTGATCCATCCCATTGGCCATCTTCTGAGACCTAGTTGTTTAGGGTGAGCTGTCTGTCAACATGTCTTGCTTTGCAGAAGTTGGCAGTCATCTCCTCCTTACTTGTTCCCAGGGATCAAAGCAGGCACAGACCATAGCTGCCCTGGGAGTGTGAGCCATCCAACCAGGCCTCCTGTCTCTTGTATAGTTAGTGCCTTTGCAGATGAACTATTCTTAAGTTTCTCAAAATTCACTTTTCTGGTTTTGATGGAAAAATTCTGTTACAAAGTCTCCTTATATTCTTGAACCTAAATGAGCAACACAAATGGAAGTTTCTGCACCAAAAAAGCATATGGTAGCAGAATTTTTGGTGAAGACGCCTATGTTTCTGTCATTCAAAACTGCCTAACTAGTTTACTTCCTATTGCAAAATTTGTATTGTTGAGAACCCGTATGATTCTTGAATAATAATAAAAAAATAATCATCTGTGCTCAGAAAACGAAACAGATTGTAAAAGGGATGGCTCATGGTGATTTAGTGAATTGTCAGGTTTCCATTTCATAAATAACAGGACAGGAATTAGGAGCATGCCAGAACACATTAGCTCTCACACATAAATAAAACAGATTTTATTAGAGCTGGTGAATTGCACATCTTTAATTCACATTGTCATTCCTGACACTTTGTTGTATATCCTGTGGGCCTTTCAAGTCCTCCTCCTGCTTCCCTTCAGCAAGACAAACACACAAGGAATGAGGTATAATAGGAGTGTAATTATGAGGCAATAAATCTCATTTTCCCATGTTTCATAGAGTAGTGTTTGGCTCTTCTTTCTGATTCTTCATCAGCTTGGTCAACAGCCTGGAGTCATCTGAGAGGAGCATCTTGAAGAAAGACTCATAGACCAGATTCGCCTGTGGGCATGCCCACAGGGAATTGTCTTGATTGCTAGTGAAAGCAGGAGGGAGCAGCCCACTGCAGGTGGCAGCATTCCCTGGGCATGCGGTCCTGGCCTGAATAAGTGCTCGAGCTGTGAGCGAGCCAACAAGGAGTGTTCCTCCATGATTTCTGCTATTGGTTCCTGCCCTGATGTTCCTCAATGGTTGGTTGTAACTTGGAAGTGTAAGCTGAGTAAGCCCTTTTCTTCCCTTAGTTTCTCTGGGTTCTTGTTTTATCAGGGTCACCAAAAGGAAACCAGAACACTATGACACACCAAGGCAGATCTTGGTGAAAATGGGATGTTCTCTGTCCCCTGCCCGTCTCTATGTCTCCCTCCATATTTCTCTGCTCTCAGTGCAGGGAAGTGATGAAACATTCGGCATCATATTTTCAGGGTCAAAATAAAGGGAACTTGTTCTTTCAGTTGGTGGTTTGGGTCCCTCTGATTTTTAGCTCCTGGAAGGAAGTTTCTAGTCTAGCCCTGAGTGTTGCAGAAATGCCTAAGGGTGTGTTTGTGCCACATAGGCCAATCTCCAAGTACTGGTACAGCTTATTTGGAACAGAACAAATACACAGCCACACAGACACACACACAGAGCCACACACACAGCCACACAGCTACACAGACACACATACACACACACAGCCACACAGCTACACAGACACACATACACACACACACACACAGCCACACAGCTACACAGACACATATACACACACACAGCCACACAGCTACACAGACACACATACACACACACACACACACACACAGCCATACAGCTACACAGACACACACAGCCACACAGCTACAAGACACACACACACACACACAGCCACAGCCACATAGACACACACACACTCAGAGCCACACACACACACATACACAGAGCCACACACAGCGACACAGCTACACAGACACACATGCACACAGACACACAGACACACACACAAGAGCAACTTGCATAAGTGTTGCTGTGCTCCAACTAACCCAATGCTTCTCTGGCAGGATTTTTCTTGGGGTGCCTTTAGCAGGTGCCTTGACTATACGCAGAGGAAGGACATGAGCTACTCAGATACCATCATGGGATGATTAGTCCCACTTAAGAGTGACACTGCAACCATCTTTTCATGTCACTGTTCTAGTTCCATGCTGAACCTTCCCACCTTAAGCCCACTGGCCTATCTGGGTCAGTGCTGTATTAACTAATTCTTTATAATTGCACTTTCTTTTTAAAAACTGGAGATTGAACTGCGTGTGGAGATCTCACACATGCAGAGAAAATACTCTACCAAGGAGCTATAGTGCAATCATCTGTTTTACTTTTTACTTTTTACAAGACAAAACCTTGCCAAGTTGCGCAGGCTGACCTTGAATTTGTAATTCTCTTGCCTCAGCCTCTCCAGTGTCTAAGTTTTGAGGCCTTAGCCACCAGTCAAGGCTGTGATCATACTTTAAATGCTTATTCCTATGTAGATATTCCATCTTTGATCCCCCAAACAAGGGCAGCTCTTTCTCACAAGGGTGGAAGAGGAACCAAGAACCTATGATGTGCCTGGCAAATGATCCAGGTGTCTTGCTCAGTGCAGACTCTGGTTGCTGTGCTGATGGTGGGAGACAGGGGCCCATTTGGCTTCACCTGCACATTTTTCTAGACTTCTGGGCATTGTGCTCAGCATAGAAAGGGGCTTAGCTGTGAGTGGAAAAATGTATTGCAGCCACTTGGTTTCCCTCACTTACAGAGGAATAGGTTAAGAATTACAGAGAGCCAATTTTAAATACTTAATTAAAATTTGATGACAACTTTCTCCACAGGTGTCCAATTATTTTCATTTACAAGTGGAAGAGATTGAGGCTTAAAGGCTCTGAGTGACTTGTCTAAGTTGACTCTTTGGTTTCCCTCTCCCACTGTTCCTACCCCCCCCCCCATGATAGGTCCTTTGCTTGGCTGATAAAAGAGAAATTGAATTCCAGTGGTAACCCGGAGTCCATGTAATGTGTAGTTATCAAGTCTTCTAGAAACTTAAAATAATTTGTGGAAAAGAATAAGCCTATTTGTTTTAGGTGTTGCATATCACAACTAGATGGTCAATGAGTACAGCCCATCTCTGCCCTTCTGGCATTGGGATTACAAGCAAGAGACCATGCCTGTTTTATTTTTTACATTTTCTTTTTTTTTGGTGTGGGTTCTTTGTGATTTTGAGGCTGGAACTCAGATTCTCATACATGCACAGTAAGTATAGTAGCAGTAGATTCATCTTCCAGCTTAGTGAGAATTACTTCTGGCCAGAAAGACTAGCCTATCTACCTGGGAAGGATGGATATGGGCAATGAAAGTCAGTGTGTAAGAAAACACTGGAGATATCCATATCTATATCTATAACTATCTATCTATCTATCTATCTATCTATCTATCTATCTATCTATCTATCTATCTGGAGTGTCATGTCTTGGCATAGAAGGTTGGAAAGTGTAGAGGGTTGAGCATCACATGCAGGTACTGCTCAGAGGATAAAGATGAGCAATGCCCTCCTCTTCGTGACCAAGTACTGTCTAAAGATGCACCTGCCACATCGGTGCTCAGGGATGTCCTGGAGGGATGGATAGAATACAGGAGTACTCATCCAAGCATCAGCAGGCTGCCTTCTATTTCCAGCCCACTTGAAGACGTATTGGGTTTTGGTTTTATTTAATTTTAGTTTTGTCACTAATCAATATGTTGTTGAAAGAATAATGAGACACAATGCTATCATTACCAGAACATCCCCTGGCAAGACCACACAATGTATAGGAGTCAGTAAAGGATGCTGAGATGAACCTCTCCAGACACAGTTTCTGGGGGCAACATCTGCTTTATTGTACAAGAGTAACCACTTCTATAGTGGACACAATGGACTGTGACTGGTTAGCACATTGCCTCAGAATGGACGGTAAGCACTCATGGCACCATGTATGCAGAAGAAGCACAGAAAAGGAGAGCATGGCCTTACCACCAGGCTAGTTCCCAGCTACTCCAGCTACTTCAGAATTCACTTTTGGGAATGCTCAGGATCAGGGTGTGCCACACATCTTATTTTAGCCTGGTCACTTGGCTTGGGAGATAAGGAGCTCAGTTCACAAACTAGAAACGCCCAGTTTGAGTTCTGCCTCCGCTCCTGACACAACCTTGTCACTAGCAGTTTCAGTTTCCCATCCTTATACACTAATGGCGATGCAGACAGAGCCCAGTTCATGAGGCTGGGATGAGGTGCCACCATCTCTGAATACCTGCTGGTGTTATTTCACCAACCAATCAGTGCAGCTACAGAGCTCACAGCACAGGTCAGGGCTGACAGCCCAGGTCACAGATCTGGGGCAACAGAATCAAAGGAGGTGGAGATCAAATCAGAATCCAGCACACAGCACTCCAAAGGGCGAAATACTGTGTATTCTGGCATTATCACTGATATCCTCACTGTTATCATCCATGAGATGGAGAGATAGATAATGTGTCTTTTTCTCTCTTACAGGAAGGCATTGGGAGACCCAGGAAGGAAACCACAAGGTCTTAGAGATTTAAAGAGGAATGGACTTTAAAAATGATAGAAATCTGTGTGCTGAGTACTGCCCTCTTTCCTGTGATGGAGGATCCCCGAGGAACTTAAAGGCATCCCCTAGTCCACTGGCCACACATTGTCAATGGCTCTTTCTGTCAATTCACAAGCTCCCCTGAGATTTAGCATCACAGTGAATGCTGGTGGCTAATCGTGTTCAGACAGATTCAAAGGCTGAGAACCTCTGACATGTGTGAAGAAGGAAAGATTAGCCCCTTAAAATGGAAACATTTCTATTTAAACGTCATTGATGTGTTGAAAATTGGGGTTGACATTTCTGAAATAATATACTGCCCATCATAACTAGAAAGGTCCTGGCTTTATCTCTGTGTACCGTGAGCTTCCCTGAATGTCAGTGACTTCTGACTGGGGTCTACCGATGAAGACAAAGGAAGCCAGGCAAGTCTGTTAATATTTAACAAAATATCAATCAAGTCTAGTCACTGACACTTGACTTGCTTCTGACATTAAGCTTTTGGCTCCATGTACTTGGCTGATTCCATCTGGCAGTTCTTTTTGCAGAGGGGGCTTTGTACATTATCCACAATATTTCTGAATATACTAGCTCCCATGGCTGCCATTCTACAGGCTGTCTATATTTTGGATATTCATGCACAGGGCTTCCTTATAGGTATGCATTGAGTAAGCTGTACCTGTGGCCACCAACTCCATCAAGTCAAGAAAAGGTGTGGGGGAAATTGGACAAGGTGAATTAGCGAAATTTAAACATGTAAAAATAAACTGGGCTCTGTGCCATATGCCTACAATCCTAGCACCTGTGAGGCAGAGGCAGGAGGATTGTGAATTCAAGGCAAGACTTTGACTCAAAACAAAGCAAAAGTAGGCCAAGAAGAAGGCTCAGTGGGAAAGGGCGGGGCTCATCGGGAAAGGGCGGGGCTCAGTGGGAAAGGGCGGGGCTCAGCGGGAAAGGGCGGGGCTTACTGTGACAACTTGAGGTCAGTGGCTAGAACTCGGGCAAAGGCAGAAGGAGGGAACTGACACCTCACAGTTGTCTCTTTACTCCTATACCTAAGACGTGGCATGCATCCCACATCATTAGCTGATGCGCACGCTATTATTTTTTTCTCATTTTTTTTCTCATTTTTTATTATTAATAAAGTCTCATTTTTTATTCCATGTATCCCTTTGTTCAAATGCCCTTCCCCTCCCACCCCTACAAGTCACTCTTCTCCCCATCTCCTTATCTCCTCCTCGGCAAGAACAGGAGGTCCCAAGGTCCCAAGGTGGCTTAGTTCAGCATCCACTGCAGGCAAATCCACTTTCCTCGCCCCAAAAATCAAGACTGACTCAAGTGTTCCTCTGGAGGGAATGGGCTCTAAAGTGCCAGTTCAAGGTGCTTCAGATCCCAAGCTGTTCAATGTTTGTGGTTTGCAGCTTGGACATGCTTTGCTTTTTGTTTAAAGTCCACTAATGAGTGAATACATTCCCTGCTTATCTTTCTGGGATTGTGAAACCACTCAGGAGGATATTCTCCATATCCATCCATTTGCCTGAAAATTTTAGGATATCATTTTTTCTTACTGCTGAGTAGTACTCCATTGTGTAGATGTACCACAGTTTGTTAACTCATTCCTCAGTTGAGGGGCAACTAGGTTGTTTCTAGGATCGTTTTTTCTTTTTTTTTCCCCCTCTTTCTTTTTTTATTATGACTAAAGTCACATTTTCTATCCGTGTATATCCTTATTCAAGGTCTCTTCCCCCTCCTACCCCCTCCAGTCACTCTCTCTTCTCCACATCTCTCCATCTCCTCCCCAGTATGGGCAGGAAGTCCCAAGGTCCCAATATTGCTCAGTTCAGCATCCACTCATGGCAGATCCAGTTTCCTCACCCCAACATCAAGACTGAGTGAGGTGTTCCTCTAGAGGGAGTGGGATCCAAGGTGCCGCTGTGAGCCATTATTATTAGCGCGCGTGCGCACGTGCACACACACATACCTCCAAATGATAAATAAAAATAAGAACACTAAACAAAAGGGGAAGAAAAACCCAATAGTTATTTAAGATGTTATGCCCTCTCTCGACTCTCCATTAATATCTTTGTCAATTCTGGCTGTGCCAAGACATCAGACCACTGTAAAAGGCAAAGGCAAAGCCCTTCTAAGACACAGGACTTAGTGGCACGGGGCTATGGGAGATAGGCTGGGGGAATCTGGAGGTCTGCTTAGACATTTGGAAAAAACTGAGTCTGCCTTTTAGAAGAGTAAGCACAAAACCTCCTGTATTTAGGGCGGTTTCTAATTCAGCCCTTGCCTAGCTTTTGGATGAAGTCCACTCAAGGAAGCCACACATATTACTCAGTGACAAGTAACAGTGGGTGACAGGACTATCTGGATGAAACGTAAAAGTGACATAATTAGAAAACAGATACAGGATGGGAGCTGGCAGCAGGTCCCCTGGGGGCTGGAGTGGGTGGGTGAAACTCAAGGCAAAGATGCTTTCCCCGGCGAGAAGTGTCACAAGGAGAAGAGGACCTTAAAGATGGAGGGACATGAGAACCATTGAGGGAGAAGCTAAAACTGGAAAATGGGAATGAAATGAGGATCCAGAGCATCACAGAGATGCTGCGAGAGGTCACCTAGCAACAAGGCAGGCAGCAGTAGGCTCTGTGCCCTCATCCCCTTGAATCCCAGCTTGGCCACCATCTTGGGAAGGTGCTTGCACTCTGATCTGGGGAGTGAGTCTTGCTTCTCTATGATTCGGTGTTCTCTTTTGTAAGTGGAGATTCTGAAGGCGACTTCCAGGAGTTATTTTATGTGGTGACAGACTTTAAATAGTCTGTAGCCATTAGCTGCTTTTATCTGATTCAGAAAAAATTAGAAGTTCACAATTGGGAAGTTCAAGGTCATGCCAATACAGAACAAAATCGACTTGTCCTTGTGGTTTGAATTTTATTGCTGCACACTCTTGTGGATTGCAGGTAAAATGAGCCCCAGGCTTTAGAGAGTGGCTGCCAGGGCAGCAAGGTGGCGAGCAAAGTGCCACAGAGAAGGACTCTTGACTAGGGTCAAGTGTGGGTTGGACAAACATTTCCCTCAGGGGCACCATTTTAAGTTCACTGGGCACCACTTGTCCTCTGTCTAGAAGGAAGGAATTCCTCTACCATGGAACAGTTCTCGGGGCTCCCCAGATGGCTGAGGGTCTCCTTTCCTGAGAACTCACCTCCTCTGGGAACACTGATGTGAAGGAAGACAGTTAAAAAAGATCAAGAGGGGGCTGGGATGGGGTCGGGGGAGGCAGGGAATAGGTACAGCAGGGGGTGGGTGCAGACCAAGCATCCTGCCTCAGAGACTTCAGAGGAATAACATGAACCAACTGTAAAATGTTTATGGCGTCCTAGGAATAATTGAATATTTCCTGGTTTGTTGTGCTGAGATTTTATGAGCCAAATGGAGGACCTTTCAAGCTTACTCTCTTATGCTCTCCAGTGGGTTTAATTGAAGTTGAACTTGAGGCTTGAAGTTGTTTGAGAACTTGTGATTTAAAAGGAAACAACCTAAGAAACCCACATAACCACTGGAGTGGGTGTCTGTAATGATTAGCTCTGCTCTGTGGGCCCCAAATGGGCTGGTCATTAAACACCCCTGGAATAACATCTCCTCTGTTTTCACTTAGTGGTCCTTCAGAGGCTGTTGAAGCAAATGCTCTGTGAATGTACTTGGACTACATTTTTTCTTTACATTCATGACCTCTCATTGGCTGGCAAAGCATTGATGACAGGCTCATCCACACCTCCTGCCCTTACCCCTCCTCCCCCTTTGCCCTCCCTCTGGCCACAGCACTCTTTGTCCTATAGGGAATATATTTCTTTTATCACTTCTATATGCACTATGCAATGCATTTTTCAACTGGTATTAAATCAGGGGCATTGTTTTAAGGGAACATATATTAACAAGAAAACAATAGATTGCCTTACAAGTTGTGTGTGTGTGTGTGTGTGTGTGTGTGTGTGTGTGTGTGTGTGTGTGTGCACCAGCCATAGCAAGCATGTGGAGGTTGCAGGTTGTAGGAATCAGTTCTGGCCCTCTCCTGTATGGCTTCCAGGGATCAAACTCAGGTAGTCAGGCTTTATGGCAAGTGCCTTTACCCAGTGAATCACGTTACTGGACCAGGTTTTCAATGTAGTGACATCCTTCAGAAGGAATTATACACAAATACAAAATTTATCAACTTATCAAATGTCCCAATTAAGACTAATGTCAATCTGCATTTCATTGGTCAATATTTTGTTTCATAATATAGAAACCTGAATTAAGTGGCATGGTGTTAACTTATAGTTACTTAATGACTTTTTTTGTTTTTAGAAAGTTTGTAGATTTATAGTAAAAGTTGAACAGATACTATAGGTTCTGTCTCCCAGAATCTCCCACTGTCCACACCCCTGCTGGAGTAGATCATGTGCTTCAAATGAGGAGCCCAAATCTGCTTGCCACTGCTCCCTGTACAGTTTACACTAGGCGCCCTGTGATGTCACATTGAGCAAATGGAAGAGATATTAGTGTATCTGCTTGACAATTTCCATGGTATCATGCAGAATAGTTTCCTTGTTCTAAAAACCTCCTGTGCACCTTTCTCCAAACCCCTGCATGCTGCCAATATCTCACTGACTGCACAGCTCCATCCTTTTCCAGAACCACAGAACAGGCAGCTCCTCAGGGTTTTCACTCAGAGATATGCACTTGAATTTCCTTCACATCTTTTTCCTCAGTGCAGTGCATTTCCTTTTCTTTTCGTTGATGACAAGAGTGGTTTAGAAGCAGGAAAAGCTGTCATGTAAACAAACAAACAAGCAAACAAGCAAACTAAATGTGCTCAGCCCCTTCCTTTAAGAAGACACTGAGACGGTGTCAACATTGTTAAAATTTAGAGCAGATGAGTGCTCAGCTCCATGTTGTGGACACTGCTCCTTATGCTGTGTGACTATAGATAGAGTGTCTTGCTGCCTATACAGGGGCCTTTCTGGGGATGAGAACATGAACCAAAGCTATGGTACCTTTAACTCAGCCCAGAGAGTGCTCCCCTGCCAAGTACTAGTCGGTGTCTAGCTGGTTCTTCGCTGTAGATCTTCTTTCTTGAAAGGATTTTGATAGTCCTAGAAAGCATGGTTAGTTAAGATCAGAGCTTCCACTGAGAGAGAACTGATGATTGCTACATGTCATAAAATCTCAACATATTCTGGGATCTAACAACTGAGGAATGAAAATGAAACTTACAATGTCCTCTGTCAGTGGGTCAAGGGAGACAAAGAAAACCTCATCTTTAAAGACATCTGTGAAGGTGTCATCTAGCAAAAGTCCCACCCCCCATCGTCAGCATTAAGAAGCATCTTGCCCTTGGAAATTGCCTTTGCTATCAACTGCCCCTAAGTAAATTAGCTGATGGTGTGAGCATGTGAGGCTGAGCTCCAGCCACTCAGAGTGAGGCAATGGACTTCTTTGCATTAGGAATGAATGTCTAGCAGGACCCTGGCCAGGAGTCCATGGTCATTGCTTGATTTTCAGTTGTGCGCCTTTCTGCAGAAGTAAAGCTTTTTTTCCCTTCTGTTTGTTTGTTTGATGAAATACTTTGGATCATGTGGTATTTTTTTTAGACCTTAGACTTATTTCTAACACATATTTCTCCATTTTGATCCCAGTGCTGAGGTGGGTGGGACCACGCTGTTCCCACCCTTCACCAGTTCTCCTGAGTTGCAAACACAGCTGGGGGGGGCAGCTGAGGGTCACACACTCCCTAAGCTAGTGCCCAAGACACATTGAAGGAGTAGGCTTCTTTCTGTTTCCCTCCAGAAAGTCTGAAGGACATGCAATCATGTAAGTACCCCTTGCTCTGGGGTGTCTGCTTTGCTTAAATAAGCTGTGGGCTATAGTTGAACATGAGGGTTGAAGGCAGACAGAGTTTTCTGTTTCTCCAAAAGCAGAAATTGTTCCCAGGAAGATTTAATCCATCAGACTCCATGTAGCTTACCCTGTCGCCCATCTGTGATTGATGACAAAGGCATTTGGGTCTCAATAAGGTGACTGGGTTGCTTTCTTTATTCATGGACTTTCAGCAAAAGGCCAGGAAAATGAAGTAGCTACATCGTGGTTAATATCCTTTCTCTCCTGCATCTTATTAGTTCTTGCTTCAAATTTTTAACATCCTGGGAGGTGTGTGGGCTGACGAGCCTCCTGCAATCTTTTAGACATGCCACTTAAGAGCTTTTGGGGCACTGTCTATTGCAGTCATTGGCATCGCCTTATTTGACAAGTGTGAGAGACTGTCAGAGTTCCTAGTTTCACAGATGAGAGAGTGAAAATGTGCTTTATGCAGAGGTACTCTGGGCCCTGACAGCACTGGTCAGAGGGAGATCTCTGTTCCATATCTCACTGCAAGCTTCTTTGTGCTTGTGTTATTGGCACCATTACTTCTCACATCTAGAACTTTATTGAGGAATTGCTGATACATAAAAGTGTAATATATCTAACATGTATGTTGGATGCATCTGGACACATGCAAACCTCCCTGGTACATAGGCTCCAAACATGGCCATTATCTCCAAAATGTCTTGGTGTTCTTTGGTGATGACTGGAGTGTACTCTGTGTGTATGCATTCATATCGATATGTGTATGTCTATATTATTCATATGTCTATGTGTATGTATATATGCATATTAATGTATTATGCATTTCTATTTGTATATGTATCTATTTGTATATGTGTCTATTTGTATATGTGATATGTTATATATGCATGAGTGTGTATCTGTGCGTGAAAAACACCTTATATAATATCTGCCATGTCAGCATTTCATAAGTCCACATAACATATTGCCAACTATTTGTTGCTGCAGTTTGTGCAGCAGCTTCTTCAGAACACATTACCCAGCATTCCTGGAGTTTGCATCTATCAATCACCAATTTCCTGTCACCTCATTCTCAGCATTTGCATCATCATTCCATTCTCTATCTTATGAGTCTGATGATTCTTAAGGCTCTAGGAATACAGTATATATACACAATGGAGTATAAGTCTTTCAAAGTAAGGAAAGTAGCTGAATATTGTGGGGATATCTGGTCCCAACACTCAGGAAGTAGCAGGAGGCTTGGGAGTGCTTGCCTCAGATATGAGGCAAGTCCAGGTTAGCCTGGGTCAAATACAAAACAAGAAAAAATAAACAACAAAAAGTTTCTATTACTTCTATATCATAGGTAATTCTAGAAGACATTATTACAGAGCAAAATAACCCAGGAGGCGTCCCTAAATGAGCTTCCTAACGTAAGCTCTGTGATTTTAGTTTATTATTTTATTAAAATCTGTGTTAGGAATCATCCCAACAAACATTAGTCTAACAAAATCATCACTATTATAATTCTGCCTTCATGGAGGAGGAAAATGGAAAGCTTTCTCTGGGTTTCAGAGCTTGTAAGAGACTGTGCCTGATGAATGGGAACAGGAGCAGGTGGGAGCCTGGAGTCTGTGTCCCCTCCCACCTGCTTGCTGTACACTACCACCTCACTCCTCCATGTCACAGACACCCCTCACAGCTGCCAGCCTTTATCACAGCATCCAAGTGGAATATTTGAGCTCCAGGCAGACTAGCACACTCATAATCAACGTCGGCTTAAAAAGTTTAGCTGTGTATCTGCTCTAAAGTTACTTCTTGAGAATAATTTTCTTTTAAATTTCAATTTTTTTTTGTGGATCTCAAAAGTAACCTTTTCCTATTACAATTAGTTCCTAGAGACTGGAAAATATTAACATTTTAACTCATCAGAGGGTTATGGGAGGAAAGTTGGCTTTCTCACTCAGATCTCAGCCAGAGAGTTTCTCTTCTCCAACCCTTGATATGAAATTTGATTCTTGAAGAGAATGGGCCTCAAAGATCATTTTCACCTTGTTACACCTGTGTGTCCTGGGCAAGAGTCAAAAGCAAACCAGGTGCGTTTAGACTTCTCTGCTGTTTTGTAAAGGAAGGATGGAAGCTATGGGAAGAGAAAGGTTATCTTTGATTTTAGAAGGAAGGAGACAGTTACTCTTCAATCAGAGAAAGTTCATTAGCGCTCTAGCAGTCACTGTCACTGCTAGTCAGAAAGTGAGGGGCACACACAATGGACGGAGTGCCCTCCCAGACCCACATGCTACTATACCCGCAAGTTGTGTGAAGTTGCCCGGGGATCAGCCATCTGGTACTTCTCACTATTGAGCCTGAGATGTTCCATAGATGAGATGTGACTAGATGCATGAACTTTAGCTGGAACTCTGGGTGTGGAGGCAAAGGGAATGTGTGGCCTGTCTGAACCAGCAGAGGGCTGCGGGAGCGGTGGGCAGGCTATGCTCGTAGTTTCCTCAGATGGCTCAGGCCATCTGGAGGACTTTCTTCTCCAGAACATTCTGGAGAAGAAAGAGTTGCCCTCACAACAGCATCAGCCTTTGGAAATGTTAGAACATGGCTGCTTCTCTAAGTTCCTTAACTGTCTCAGAAAAAACACAGGACACAGCCTCTGTGCAGCTCAGATGTTTGCACAAAGAGCATCTTCCTTTGCTTGTCCCCTAGTCAGGATGAATTCAGTAGAGCCATGGAGGTGGGAGTGCCCTGTGCTCTTACATTCTCCACTTGCTATCACAGTATGTGGGATCAAGAGGGCCTCCTAATAGTCCTCCTGCATTTAGCACCCCATCTAACACAAAATACTTTCTGGCCAGCAGCCCATATTGAGTTTCCTTTTGGCCAGGCTTAGAGTGTATACTGACTCACATATATAGAGGTTCCTAGTGTCTGTTGCATTTTCTAATATTGGCACCTCCAAAATCTTCCATTACCAAGACCTGCCAGGCTAATGTTTAGGAAATGGGGAAACCAGGTCTCGTAAAAGTAGACACTTCTGGGCCGAGGGGAAAACCCAGTCAAACAAGTGTTTGACTGGCAAGCACAGTCTCCAGAACCAGTGTAAACAAAATGCAACTGTGTGCTGTGGTGTGCGCTTGAAGTGACATTTCTCACTGGTAGCCAGCCTAGCCTGATTCAGGAGTTCCAGGCCAAGGAGAGAGATTCTGCCACAAAATAACAAGGTGGAGAGGTGCCTGGGAAATAATGGCTAAGGTTGTTCTCTGACCTCCACACGTGCAAACACACATGTACACACATGAGCATGTACATCCAGGCACACACACAGACTTCTCTACAGAAGACAAAAGTGAAGCATCAGCTTTGGCCAATTTAAAGAGATTTATTTGCTCAGGGGGACGGATTGTCAGGATGGTTTAATGAGATGAGCCTCAACGGCACACAAATTCCCCTGGACTTTTGTCTTTACAATTTGATGCCCGTTTTACATACAGATGAACAGTGATATTTGCTCCTGTGCATAAACTTGGAATTCAAGACTGAGCGGCAGAATCACCTCACCGTGGGGAGAACCATCAGCTGAAGCCTCAATATGGCCCACAGCAAGGAGCTGAGCACTTGTATGAAGTCCTTTGCCTTTGGGTTAATAGATATCTCTCATTTCCAAAACCACTCAATCCATACTTTTCCCCAAACCTCTCCAGCCAGGTAGATTTATACATCTGTGTAGTATGAAGTTTCCAGCCCAGACTAGCCCCAAGGTCTGGACCTGCCCAAGATGCTTAGCTTTTTGCCTAGCCCTGAGGTCTGGACCAGCAGTCCCAAAGTCTCAAAGAAACACACAGAGGCTTATATTAATTATGTGCTATTTGGCCAATGGCTCAGGCTTATTGCTTGCTAGCTCTTACAACTTAATCCATTTCTATTAATCTGTCTTGCCATGTGAGCGGCTGCTCATGATGTTTCTTTGTGTTTCCACTGCTTTTTCCCTTTATCTATGCTTAGATTTCCTCCCTGCTTCTAAGATGCAAGGGCCATAGACCAAAACAGTTCCTTTATTGGATACAATAATAATTCACAACATACAGAAAGACATCCCACATCACATCTGTAATGCAATTAGATTCTTTTGAAAAAAACCTTGCATTTGTATGCTACATATATGATGAAGATATGTGTGTATGTGCATGTGCATATATGAATACAGCTATATATGTGCCACAGCATGTGCATAGAGCTCAGAAGACAACTTCTGGTGTCTCCATCTTTGACCTTGTTTGAGGTGGGGTGTCTTGCTGCTTGCTCTTGTGGATACCAAGCCAGTTGGCCCACAAGCTTCTGGGAACTCTCCTGTTTTCCTTCCTCATCTCCAGGGATGTTTTAGTCATTGTTCTATTGCTATCAAAACACACCATAACCATGGCAATGGTTTTTTTTTTCAAGGTATGATCATTTATTTGCTACCCTCCAAGACCTATTTTTGACTGGACTCAGACTTAGAAGTAGAAGCTCTCAGCAAGGACAGCCTACGTCTCTTGGAGATCTGTTCCTGGTGCTTTTCTCTGGCTTATTTCATTCTCTTGGCCAAAAGTTTAGCATATTCTGCAGCCTCTTCCTTGTTTTTCTTTGTTCGTTGCTTCTTGAGAGCAATACGCTGGTGTTTGTGTTGCAGAACTCGGGGAGTAACAAGACGCTGAATCTTGGGTGCTTTGGTCCTGGGCTTCTTACCTTCTTTATTTAGTGGCTTTCTGACAACGTATTGGCGGACATCATCTTCTTTAGAGAGATTAAAAAGCTTTCGGATTCTGCTAGCTCTTTTAGGTCCCAACCGACGAGGCACGGTAGTGTCCATCAGTCCAGGAATATCCTTCTCTCCTTTTTTTTACAATAACCAAGTTGAGAACACTTAGATTGGCATCCACTATGCATCCTTGAACAGACTTGCACTTCCTCTCTCCAGTTCTCCTTGGTCTACAGCAAGAATGCCCTTTACTCAAAAGCAGGCGCACTCTACCATGGGTCAAAACGTCTTGCTTCATGGGAAAGCCTTGTCTGTCATTCTCACCACTGATTCGGACCACATAACCCTTCCACTCTTCTCCCAGAGCATCAGCAGCTACTTCTGTGGCCATGCACTTCTCATAGAAGGTATGAAGCTTGCGTTCATCGTCCACTTCGATGAGTTTCTGACAGCCAGTGGCAGGGAAGGAGATATTCAGCTTCATCTTCACACAGCCGACCACCTAGGAGGCGCCACGAAAAAGGGGGCAATGGTTTTAAAGAAAGCATTTAATTGGGGCTTGCTTATAGTTTCAGAGGTTCAGTCTGTTGACATTGCAGTGTGGAGCATGGCAGTATGCAGACAGACATGGTGCTGGACAAGTTGAGGGTTCTACATCCACACCCACAGGCAGCAGATAGAGAGATACTGGGCTCAGCTTGAGATTTTAAAATCTCAAAGTCCATCACAGTGACATACTTTCTCCAACAAGGCTACATCTACTCCAACAAGGCTATACCTCTAAATCTCTCTCAAGTAATGCCACTCCTTGGTGCCCAAGCATTTAAATATATGAGCTTATGGGGCGGGGGACATTCTTATTATTAATTCTTATTATTAAACCACTACAAGGGTGGGATGCATATGCAATTATGTCTGGATTTACATGAGTTCTGAGGATCTGAACTCAGGATCTCACTCCTCCCTGGACCTCCTCAAATCCTGGACATTCAGAAATCTGTATCATGGTTTAGTCATTTCTAGATATCATATAAATGGATTCTTGCAGTGAAGCTTTATCAACTGGACTTATTCCTTAGTGGCTTATTCCTTATTCAACATTTGTTCTTCCTTTTCCTAACTCAATCCTTCTATGTTTTGATCAGTAAATAGTTTCTACAGTCTAAACATGCCATTTGCTGATTTTCCTGGTGAAAGGCGTCTTGATGATTCTCAGTCCTTGGCGAATGTGAACAGAAATTGGCTAAGAAGATCCTTGTGCAGGGTCAGGAGTGGATGAACATTGTCTCATCACTTGGATGGATGAATACCTGGCAGATACCACTGAGGGGTTTGGTGAAATGCTGTGTTTAGCTTCTTCAGAAACAGTGTGCCAGTGTAGCTCAGGTGCCTGCATTCTGTCAGTGGATTGAGGTGCTGTGCCACACAGCCTCGCCAACCCTTTGTTTATTTTCTTATCTTTGTGTTTTGTATTGTGCTCATTTCTCCTATAGCTGTTAGTTTATTCTTTGGGTTCACTTTCCTCCTCTATTTTTGCTTCAGACAGGGTTGAACCCAGGACCTCACAGTGCTGGTCCAGCTCATGGCTGCATCACCCAGCACTGCTTCTTTGTTCAGGGTTCTTTATTCAGAAAATTATAGGATCCATTAAAGACTTGCCCTTATTTTATATTTAGTGCCATAAAATTTTTCCTTTTAGCA
Source organism: Sigmodon hispidus (assembly GCA_004025045.1). Lineage (NCBI taxonomy): Eukaryota > Metazoa > Chordata > Mammalia > Rodentia > Cricetidae > Sigmodon > Sigmodon hispidus. Next base: position 11,235 of record PVIH01011699.1, on the reverse strand, counting down.
TTGTCTCAGATGTGTTCCTCAGCTCCTGATTTGTCCAATTATATATATATATATATATATATATATATATATATATATTTTAAAGAACAGTTTTTGTTTCTTGAAACTTTATTTTTTACCCTGAGATTATTTGGTTATATAATGTAGCTTTGAAGTATTTGGGGCACTTTCTGTTGTATATCTATCATTTTTTTTAAGCTTATTCCATTGTGGTCAGAATAGATTATATTTGGATTGTTCTAACTTTGTTGAGGTTTTCTTTTTTTTTTTCTGTTTCTCAGCCTATAGTCTATTCTGGTAATTTCTATTGGCATGTAGTCTGTTGTTAGGTGTTATATGGTTTTCGGATTGACTTTATTCTGCTGTGTTTGCGGTTCAGTTTAACATGTTTCTGGCTCTCTAGGGGTTTATTCAGTTCCCAAAGCTGCAGCTTTACGTGGGGGAATTCTAGCCACTATTTCCTTAGGTTTTTTATTTTTCAGTCTCATCCTTTGATTCCTTTTCCCCAGATACGAGTGCCACTAATGTGAACTCTCTGCTGGAGCTACAGATGCTCCCAAGGCTCTGATAGTTTGCATTTTCTCTATTGAGGCTGATGGATTTCCCTTGTTCTGTTTGCTGGCTCACTGCTTGCTTTGTTTCTTATGACCTTGATAGGTCTGTCTACTGAACTTTTTGTCTCATTACTACCATTTTTCAGTTCGCAAATTTCCATTTCATTCATACTTGGTGTCTTCTAATTGTTTGAGCATAATAAATATAACTAATATGTTAAGTCTGTTTTCTGTGTTTTTGTTTCACCCATGCTTGTGATTGCTGTCTAAAATCTTACATCTCAGAGCCTTGAAATGCTTGACACATCGCCCCAGTGCCTGCCATTGCTCATTGGTGCTCTTCCTCTTCCCTTTACCTGCTGTCTGAAGTGACATTGGTCCTTCACAATGATTCACTGCAATTGTCATTTAAAACATACACTTGGGTGTCTTGTTCTGAAATTCTGAATCTTATCTATGTGCCTCAGCTACATTCTATGGCACAGTTCAGAATGTGGAATGCGAACACCACCTCCATGCAGGGTGGGGCACCTCCTCATGTGATTTCAGGGCCACTGCCAAGCCATGGCATGGCCTGGTCACCATAAGGGCGTTCTGGTAAGTCTAATAGACACCATGCTAGCAAGAAAGGGAAGGCTGCGCCATGCTGTCAGATGTAGGTGGAAACCCCAGTAGTCCGTCTTCACTTATATTGGTGAAGGGAACCATTCACTTGTGCAGGGAGGCGTGCAAAGTGCTGGAAGTCAGTTTGATGTTCTCTGACATTATCCCAGTGGAAATGTTGGAGTGTCTTGACATGGATTGGCATGGGAGGCGAAATGGGCTCTTTGCTTGGCTTTATAGCATATAGCGTTGTTGTGAACATGGTTTTTCTGTGGTGTCTCAGGGATACAGAACAGCTATTGCTGAAGACTTCCTGTCCTCGGCCACCTCCACCTCCCTTGACCAAGAAGAATGTCCTCTTTGCGGTTTCTGGCTTGTTGCCTTCTCCAGCCTTCAATCTGGATGGAATATGTGAGATTAGAGAGACATTCAGAGACTTGACCTCACATCACTCCCTAGATCTCATGCTCAGTCTGCCTTATTCTGCTCCCTTTTCAGACTTCCTGCCTTGCTTTACATGTGATGTCCCAGATTTGAACTTGGAGGGAAAGTGTATTAATTTCATGTTTCTAAAACCAAAATTTTTTCCATCTAATTTTTATCATTTTTTTCAATTTGGTTTAGGCTTAATTTAATCTTTAAAATTTTATTTTTAAAGTTTGATTTTACTGTTAAATTGACCAGCAAATATACGTATTTAAGGGATATAATTTTATATCTTGATACATATTTTCCCTCCAGACTGAGAAATTGAGAGTGATCAGCCTACTCATCAGTGCTATTCTTTGTAACTTCTTTGCAGCTAGAATTTGTAAACACAATTTCTTCTCAATATTTTAAGTATACAATACATCGGTGCGAACTATAGTCATTTTGCTGTACAATGGGGCACCAGAACTTAATTGACCTGACTGTAAGCTTTATATCTTTCAACTCATGGTTCACCTTTGCCATGTACCACACCCTCAGTCTGCTAATCACCATCTTTGTCCTTCTGTGACCTTGATTTCTAAAAATCTCACATTAAGTAAAGCCGTTTGGCATTGTCTTGTGGTATCCCTCGCTACACTAATGTCTTCCAGGCTCATCCGTGGTTGGGAGGTTGGGGGAGGTTGTGGAATGCACTGGATAACATTCCATTGTGTATGTACACTACATTTAAAAATAGGTTCTTGAACTGATTGACACTGAGGCTGATTCTTCTTCTGGACTGTGGTAAAGAGAGCTTCAGTGAACAGAGATGCCTCTATCTCTTAAACACACTAATTATGTATATACAACCCTGCACATTTCCAGTTAAGGAACACAGGGGAAACCACAACATATGGTGTCATGCCTGTTGGACTCACTGTTGTCGGAGAGATGATGAGATCTAATGGTGAGGGTACTGAGAAAAGTTTACTGTTGCTGGCATTAAAATTAGTACAAGTTGTTTAAAAAAACAGTGTGAAGTTTCTTCAAAAACAAACACATAGAATTAGCAAGTGTTTCTTTTCATTTCCTGGGGTGATAGCTTATATTGTCTATTTTAGTTTTCTTCTCTGATAATATATGCATTGCATACTATAATCCCCCAAGTCTTGTTTACAACAATGCCCTAAAATTTTAGTAATTTACATTTTTATTTGGTTCAAATAACATTTTAATTTCTCTTGAAACGTCTTTTGTTCAGAAATCGTTTATAAGTATATTATTTAATTTACAAATATTTGAGACTTTCCTGCTATAGTTTTCTTTGGTATTCAAACACACCTTGAATGGCCCTGTAAAGTGTGTTGGGCTGTTTTTCTTACCCAGCCTGTGGTCCATCTTGGTGAATAAATACTTCATGTGAGCACAAGACACATAAACTATTAGAGGAATAGCCACTAAATTAGTTTATATATGGTGAGGCCAGCTTATCCTTGATGGTTTTCTATCTGCTTGACCTAGAAACTATTGATGGGCTTTCAGTGGCTCTAGTCTTAACAGAGTGCCTGTCCATTCTTCTCATCGTCTATCAGTTTTCCTGGGTAGCATATCTTGATGCCCTGCTGTTGGGTCACATGTGTGGAGGATTGCTAATGTTTCCTGCAAAGTTAACCCTCTGCCACTGGATAATGCTTTTTGTTATCTTTGTTGAACCCTTTGTATTTTTTTCTTCTCTAGAGGACTGTAGCCTTTTCAGCTTTCTTTGGTGAGCATTGCATATGGCCTCTTTTTCTTCTTTAGGCTGAAGTACGGTGCTTGAGATAGGTTTCTTGCAGACAGTATTTATTTGGCCATGTTTTTATATACACTCTTGTTACTTCTGTTTAATTGCATGTTTAGATTATTCACATCATTTCAATTAATGGTATGGTTGAGTTAATACTAACTATAGTTTAAACTTCATATCTTTTTCCTTTTTAAAAAATCTTATTCCTTACATTTTTCTGCATTTTCATTTGTGCAAGTGTGTTGTATAAGTGTGTGTATGTTTATGAGTGCGCTTGCCTGTGCATGATTGTGTGGAGGCCACAGGTTTACATCTTCCTTTGTCATTTCATATCTTATTTATCGAGAGAGAATATCTAAGTGAATCTATAGCTTAACATTTTAGCTAGATTGGATTCCCAACCTGCCCTAAAGATCTGCCTACCTCTGCCTCCAAGCACTGAGATTACAGATGTGTGTGGGCCTTCACAGCTGGCTTCTCTGACTTATTTTTAACTTAGTGTTCTAATATTACATGCTTCTATTTTGTTACCTGTCTTAGAATATCAGCCCCATATTTAGTTTTAAATTTTAGTAGTGGATGTTCTAGAGGATACAACAGAATACAACTGACATCTGCCTTCTTTATTACAACATTCGTTATGGTGTTTCTTGAATAGCATAGGTGCATAGCAGAATCTTCTTAATTCTGCCATCCCATGGATCTCATTCATGTAGCATATTGACTGATGTGCTATAGTCATCTCATACATTGTTGTTATTAATACTATGGACTGGGGTGTGCTTGTGTCTGTGTCTTATTTTGCTTTTGTTTAATTTTTCTTGGATACTCTGTTATAGAGCTCTAAGTTTCTGTCATATATCACTTTCCTTTCCTCAGTAGCTCCCATTACCTCTCCTGTGGTGACTCCCTCACCTCTCCTGTGGTGACTCCATCACCTCTCCTGTGGTGACTCCCTCACCTCTCCTGTGGTGACTCCATCACCTCTCCTGTGGTGACTCCCTCACCTCTCCTGTGGTGACTCCCTCACCTCTCCTGTGGTGACTCCCTCACCTCTCCTGTGGTGACTCCATCACCTCTCCTGTGGTGACTCCCTCACCTCTCCTGTGGTGACTCCATCATCTCTCCTGTGGTGACTCCCTCATCTCTCCTGTGGTGACTCCATCACTTCTCCTGTGGTGACTCCCTCACCTCTCCTGTGGTGACTCCATCACTTCTCCTGTGGTGACTCCATCACCTCTCCTGTGGTGACTCCATCACTTCTCCTGTGGTAACTCTCATCATCTCTCCTGTGGCGACTCCATCACCTCTCCTGTGGTAACTCCCTCATCTCTCCTGCATTGAGCCTGTGGTGATTATTTTTGTTTACCTGTTGAGGATCTTTATGTTTGAAGGACAGTTTTACCCAGTCCAGAAGTCCAGGCTGGTGGCTATTCTTCTGTCAGGTAAACATTTCACTGCCCTCTTCTCTCCATTTTCAATCTCTGCTGAATTTTCTCCTGTGAGTCACACTTCTGCTTTCACTGAGGCTGCACCCATCCTGCCAACTTCTCACCTTTGTCTTCCAAGATACTTACTTTCCCTTGGTTTTCTTATATTTATGGTTGTGAGCCTAGCCTTTAATGGCTGAGCCATCTCTCCAGCCCATCCCTTGGTTTTCTGAAATTTGATATTTTAATGAGCTTCATTTTGTCTATTCTTTTCTTTTCTTTAGGTCTTGAGATATATATATATATGTATATATATATATGTATATATATATATATATATATATATATATTTCCCTGACCTTCCAGATACTTCCAGTATCTGCCATTAACTATGGGAAGATTTTTTTGTCATCACTATTTTGCTACTTCTAATATTTTTCAGCTCTATTGTTTTCCTTCTGCTATTCCGATTCCAGTCATCTGTATTTCTTTTGTGCTGAGGGAAGAAGAATCCAGAGGGGGCTGTATGGGAAGAGTTCCTTGTACCTTGTTCCTGCTAAAAAGTTCTGACCAGGCCTTCTAGGGGCATGCTTGTGTGGCTGAGGCCACTTGGGGGCTGGTCTTTCAATGCTGACTCTCTTCTTTCTGCCAGACCTATGAGTGCATCTGTCTCAGACCATCATCATGAAAGCTTGGCAGGGCTTCTGGAAGGAAAGCCCAAGAAGGCATAGCCTTCCTTCCTCTCAGCTCTGTAGTCTCCCTAACTTGCATGTCTGAGGTTCAAACTCAACACTGAGATGAAACATCCAGATGATCATTTGAGAATTAATTATGGTCCCAGCAGCTTCTACACTGGTGACACATCCCAGTTTAAACTTCTCACGCGCCTCTCTGTCTTTCTTGAATCTGGGGCTGAGTTTTCCTAATGCCTCTGTTCTCAGAAAAGAGCATTAAAAGTCAGTGGTTTACTTTGCCTATTGTTTTTCTTATATAATGGACAATTTTCAAACTTTCCACACCTTGGAATTGAAACTGACAATTGTTCACACTACCTTTTTCAAATGGCTTGGGTGAGTTCATTAAAGAAGAAGGTAATGTTCTTAGGGCCCAGAACACTAACTGGAAAAATTCAGGTTCAATGGTACCCCTTGGTTGCATAAATTAAATACTTACTGGAAATAGTGTTATTTTTATGGCCTTTTTTTTTTTTTTAAGGGAAACTGGAAGCTTAGAGAGTAAGAAATCTTACTTACTAATCAGTAAAAGACCATTGCAGCCACGTTGACCCAGATTTTGTAGACTTCCTCTGTGACAGGAGCCATTAAGTGAACTGTAGTTTAGTGTGTAGCTGCTGTGCTTACCATCGAAAATGTGGGGAAAGCACCATGTGCTCATACCATGATGACTACATTTGTAGAGGTTATTTGTAGAGTACATTCTATGTTGTGCAAATACAGTGTTATTGCTTCAAGGGGAGAGACTGTATCTGTGATGTCTTACTGTGACATGAGTTGTTAAATAAGCAAAATTGTTTGTTAGGACATGAGGTAAAGTTACAGGTATTGTGGGACTGAAAAATCCCTCTTTAAGATGAAAAGTCTAGATCCAGAAAGCTGGCCCCATTGAGTTCTAGAGTAGTTGAGTCTGGTTCCAGCACTCATATCAGATATCTCATGACAGACTGTCACTGACTCCAGAGGCTCTGAAATTCTCTTTTGACTTCAGTAGATACCTGTACTCACATATGCAAAGCTATCTGCAGACACACATGTGTGCACGTAATTTAAAAATTAAATAAAATCTTAAAAACAAAAGGGATTCTGTCCTATCTTGTATATCCCCTGACAAGAAGTTCTTGGTACTTCTGAGAACAACTATCTGAGCACTTTAGCCTGGCTGCTGATGCCTGCTACCCTTGCCTGAGTGGTTTGCCTTTCTTTATAATTGCATGGTTCTGAAAATGAGAACCACTTTTTATTTGTGTTGTCTCCCTTAGTGCACCTTTTAGAAGGAAGCCCTTAGGGTAGGCGTGTTGGGAGAAAAGATGCCTGTATCGCATGCAGAGTGGCAAGTGGCAGCATCTCAGCTTGAAGACTTGCATGTAAAAACTGACAGCTCTTCAGAATGAGCTCAGGGCCATGTTGGAATCTCAGGTTATGGAAGGACAGTGTTAACCAAGAGAAACAGGATGTACCAAGATGCTTTCAAAAGTTAATGGCTCAATTAACTCCTTCAATTAGGTAATGATGCTCAAGTCTTATAAGCGATGTGCCCTTAGTGAAGCTGCTCAAGTGCATTTCAGACTTGAGCAGTCACAGCATGCTGGTCACAGATGTCCAGGACTCACTGTGGTCCAATCAAAGCAATGAGAGGTAGAAGTGGCTGCGTTTTCTCATCTGTAATCTGATACACAGCGGAGACCCAGAGAGAGGCTACTTGCTTGCAGGTATAGTGTTGTTCATTTCTATTAGCCTGTAACCCTGCTCCCCTTGAGTGTTCTAGGACATGGCTGTGAAGGTGAGGGGGAGGCTGGGATTGTCAGTATGGGAGATCACCGAGAAAACCCTCGCCATGACACTCTTGTGGTGAATTCTTCCATCCTCAGTTTTTCTTCCCGTCTCACTTTTTGTTGAATCCATACAAAAACTGGCATACTAGAGCTCCCAAGCATGGCTGTGAAGTGCTTAGGAATAGGATAGAGACAGAGTCAGGGACTCAGGCATTTAGGAACCCATGGGAGGGATTCATCTTGGAGGCTGCGTTCTTAGATGTCTTCCAAGGTACCTAGAACAGTGATGTTGTGACATCAGCTAAATCAATCATTTAGAGACTCTAGACTCACACTGTGTGGTCTAAGGGACAAAGAAATCTCAGACTTGGCAAAGACAGACTTAAAATAGGAATGGTAGACATGGCAAACACAGGAAGTAGGAAGTAAAAAGTCAGGGTTAAGGCAAACAGCACAAAGAAGACAGTCATTGGGAACACCTGACTTTAACAATCTACTTCATTTCCCATTTGGTGGTGTTTCTGATCCTCCAGGTATTTCTCCTGGCTGTGTGAGCTTACAGTAATAAACGAAATTTGTTCTGTCTAGCCAGGAATCAGCAAGTGGATAGAAATTCCTTCCTCTTAAAAATCTATCATGTCACCTAAAGACAGAGACCATTCCCCCTTGCCAATGGAATCAGTGCACTGTTTCATTGACTTTCATGCCCCCCTCTCCCCATAAATCTCCCATCTCTTTGGAGATGTTGCAGAATATATTAATTTGATGCGATGCAGATTGCATGTAACATTTCTCTCTGCAGTAAGTAGATGGAAAATGTTAAATTAAATGTGCTGGGGTTGGAAGGTACTTTCTCATTTTCTCCTACAAATTACATAGTATAACATGTTAATTACCAGCATAAATATAATGTCAAAATAATTCAGAAAACAAGGTTGATAATATTTTCATTTCTAGGGTATCTGTGTGTACACGTTCATGTGTGAGCACACATATACACATGTAAGGGTCAGAGGGCAATGCCAGATGTCTTGCTCAGTTATCCATCATCTTATATTTTAAAGATTTATTTTTCTTTATGTGTATGTGTGCATGTCTATGTACATATAGGGCATGAGTACATGGGATACCAGAAGGAGAAGTTGGGTCTGCTGGAGGTGGAGTTATAAGCAATTACGAGCCATCTGATGGGGGTGCTGAGAACCAAACGTGGGTCCTCTGCATGTTTTCACCTTAGTTTTTGGGATAATCTTTCACGGAGTATGTACTTAATGATGCAGTTAGACTGGCTGGCCAGGGATTCTTCTGTTTCTGCCTCCCCAGGGCTGAGATTACAGCAAGGTCTCTGGAGGATCAAACTCATGTCTCCATATTTGCTTAGGAAGCACTTTACTGACTGGGCTATAGATCCAGTCAAAACCTGTCTTTTTATGTGGCATTTGCATGGTATCGCTTAGGTAAAGGTGTTCTCCAAGATAGAGTGCTGACTATTTTTCAGCTTATGTAGAGTAGTAGATTTTGTAAGGAAACTTTCTTACAATTCCATAAGGTAAGTTGACTGTGTCACTAAATCCCTTGCTTTAGTCATTTCTATTAGTTTCCATTGTCTCATGGACAATTTTGTGCCTAATTCAATGTCATGAGTACAGATCTATCTATCTATCTATCTATCTATCTATCTATCTATCTATCTATCTCCACACACACAAGTGGTACTATATTGTATATTTAATAAAAATAGTCTGAAATATCATAGGACAGAGCCAAGCCATGAAGGACAGGAAGGACACCTTTAATCCCATCACTTGGGAGGCAGAGATCTGTCTGGATCTCTGTGAGTTCAAGGTCTAATGGAGCCAGGTGGTATCAGCACACATCTTTAACCCCAGTACTTGGGATCCCATGCTTCTGCTCCCGATACTTGGGAAACACACACCTTTAATCCTAGCGCTAGGAAAGTTGAACCACAAAGTGAGATAGCTGGGCCAGGAAAGAAGGATGAGGCTGGAGGAGGCAGGATTTTCTCTCTTGGCCTGCCACTTCCCTTTTGTGCTGAGGAAGAGAGATTTGCTGAGGATTCAGAGACAGGCCTGAGGAGTTGGTTGGGTGAGAAGTGGCTGTGGTTTGTTTCACTCTCTTTCTGATATTTCAGGTTCTTCGCAATAACTGACTCTAGGTTTTTTATTACAATACCAAAGAGAATTTGTGCAACACACACACACACACACACACACACACACACACACAGAGTCACTCTTAGATCCACAAATAAGACAGGATATATTGTCTTTCTTTGCCTGACCTAATTAACTCAGCAAGATAATCTCTAGTTTTATCTGCTTTCTTGGAAACAACATAATCTTGCTCTTTATATCTGAATAAAATCCCGTTGTGTTTTTAGGAGACAGAGAGAATCTGAACATAGAAGGTCGACAGGGAGCCTGGTTTTCTCCTCTGTGGCAGGTAGCCAGCTAGAGGAGGTGGCTCTGGAGCACAAGCATTCACTGGCTCTGTTGTCTCTAGGGGCTGCTGCTTCCTGTTGCAGTTGAAAGCTGAAGCAGCTTTATAATCTTAGTTCTGCTTGCAGTGGGGATAATATTTCCCCACTAAGAGTACCTGTGGGAAGGCTCTGAGTTAGAGAAGAGTGGGGTCAACAGGGCAAAGAGAATGACCGTGGACGGCTTAGACAGTATAGGCAGGGTCATAACCTCATTCCCTATGACAGTACTCAGTCATGTGTTTTTATGACAGATGCATCTGCACTTTTTCTACTCTGTTATGTAAGTATGTATAAACTTCTGTGATACCTGCCACTGTGCCAGTTACTGGTGCAGAAAGAGAAACAAGCAAGGAAACCTAACTGGTGTGAGGAAGAACAGTGTTCCCATAATCCACTTGGTGGCTCAGGAGGTCTGGTGGCAGATGGGTTGGGAGCTAGGGAGGTCCACAGTTCACTGCTAGCACAGGGGCAGGGAGTTGGTCATGCTATAATGCTGGACGTTGCAGGCCACAGACCGGGGTGGGGATGGGTATGGAGAGAGAACACCAGGCTGAGAGCAAATCCCTGCCTGTCCTAACACAGGTTGGCAGAGAGAATTTGGGCAAGTGTTAAGACTATCTCCAGGCTCAAAGCTCTCATCAGTCAAGTGAGTGGATCCAAGAACAATGTTAGCAAGCTGCCAGCATTAGACTACCAAAGAAAAAATGTGTGTAGACACACACACACACACACACACACACACATATGTGTACATGTGAATTTTTGATGAGTAACTAGTATAAATGAAAAGCTAAAACATGGAGCTGAAAGGTTTCTGGGCCTGTTTTTTTTTTTTTCATATTTGAATCTATATTTTCTGCTCCCGCTCTGTGCTTTGACCTCATTGTCATAGTCAAACTTTGCTCAAATCTGTCTTCTAACTCTTTTTTCTTTTTCATTTCCCCAAAAGGATGTCCAGATAGGAGTAAACTGGCAGAGCACAGTCACCCATTTTATCAGCACTTCCCCTGAAAAGGCATTTGTTAGAGGTACCCTTCTCACATCCTACATGATACAGCCCCTGAAGGTCATTTTAAATCTTGAAGTCCTGTCTAATTTCTTCCACTTAAAAAAAAATGAGAAGCTAATTTCTTGCTTTTTAAAAATTAATAGCAACTCGTTCCTGGATTGGTAGGATCAACATAGTAAAAATGGCAATTCTACCAAAGGCACTCTACAGATTCAATGCACTGCCCATCAAAATCCAACACAATATTTTTTGGACCTTGAAAGAACAATACTCAATTTCATTTGGAATAACAGGAAAGCCAGGATTGCCAAAACAATTTTACTCAACAAAAGAACCTCAGGAGGTATCACCATCCCTGACTTCAAGTTATACTATAGAGCTACAGTAATAAAAACAGCCTGGTACTGGCATAAAAACAGACTTGTGGACCAAT